>VZRI01000452.1:201484-304066 GCA_013397515.1 Upupa epops
GAGGGAGGCTGGATCCGCTGCGGACACCTTGGCGAGGGCTCAGCCCCCAGCATTTAAAGAGGCAGCTCTTCTTTTTCCCCTCTCCTTTCCCCCACCTTTTCCTTACCACACCTCCGCCTTCCCCCCCTCCGCCCCCTTCCTCCTTCCGCACCTTTTTTCCGCTGCCGTCCTCCAGTGCTGAGCGCTCTGCTCCCCCGCGACTGCTGTGCAGGCGCAGGTCGGGAGTCTCCGAAGCTCTTGGCGGCACCTAGCAGCGGCCGCGGGCGCGCAACAAGCTCGTCCGCGGCCCCTTTAAGGGAGCGGTGCCATGAGCTAGCCCAGCCCGCCGCTGTGGTAGTGGGGGGAGTTACCCTGGAGCCGGAGTTTGCCCGGGACAGCCCCGCCAGGCGCAAATCCTTGGTTCGCAGCCACCGCGCAGCCCCGCGGGAGAGGTGGCCGCCCCGCAGCCCTTCTCCCCGCTGCGCACGGGGCCGCAAACAATAAGGGAAGTTGTAAAGCGAACAAAATCAAAGAGCTCGGCTCTCCTGGGCTGGTTCAGCGCCTCGGATGCCTCCATGAGCGGAGCGTGTAATTAGTTTTATTAATTCCTTTTCTTTCCGACTCGGAGAGATCGCTCAGTTTTTCAATATCGGAGATAATGACTCTTTCCCCCGGAAAGGCATTATCGGGACTGGTGGGAATATTTTTCTTTCCGCCTTTTGGAGAGCATAAACTAATCTCCTGCTTTTTCATTAACGCCTAGTTAGTCTGCTAGGTGGGTTTTTATTCCTACTGTTTTCACTTGCGCTGGGAAACCCAAGCTGTTAAAATAGACCACGACGATAATTCACGGGAGCTAGGGGTGATGTTGCTGATGTTGTCTCACGTGCTCCTGTTGTCTGTTGTCTTTGAATTTCTAAGCGCTGCTGTGCACCGCTGTTCCCAGGATCTGCGGAGCGATGGTGGATGAAAGAACGAATGTGGTGCTACCAGGGTGCTAGGAACTGTCCACGGACTCGGGGAGGGCTGCTTCCATCAAATTAGATGCCTCTGCGGTTTCAAATATAAACCTGCTCTTCGGTGGGGAAGAGGGCTGGGACTGGGGAATTGCTGGCTCTGCTCTACTGGAGATGCTGGGGCAGGTGCAAGCAGCAGGTGAGGGACAGCTGAATGAGGACTGTTTTGTTTTGAATGCACTTGGTGACTGTGGCTATGGGAGCATTTCAGAGAACTGAAACACGTTCACAGTTCAGCTCGCAGCCCAGAGTGGTTTCAAACAGTACGTTCCTTTCACATTCAGTGTACTTCAGCTGCGAGACTGGACCAAGACTAGTTGAGTAAACCTACAAAGTGTGTCTGGTGTCAGTGTCATTTTTGAGCACTGCCTGTTTCACTCTGCAGTTCTTCTCTACTGCTGCTGGTCAACAAACGAGAGCCCCGACTCATGGTCAAAGCTTTGTGGAATTGCTGCAGTAATCAAGGATGGGTATGTGTAAAGGTGAGACTGTCCTAAGAGGAGGAGCCAGAAGTGACGTTTTCATGTTCACTTATACGTAATGGAAGCTGTGTCTTACTATCTTTGAAGCAGTTTTATTTCACTAAAATGGTTAGGCAGCCCTGTGTTGAAGACAGAGTTCCTTCTACATCTGCTGCAATGTGTGGAAAGCTGTGTCTGTGCAGGAGTGGGAAGTCCGTATCACCCAGAGGAGTCACTCGTGTGCATGCACATCCACACACATTTGTAACTCCCTGTTTTGTTCTCTCATTTCTTCCTGTCTGCTTCAACTCACCTCAGTGCTTAATTTTCTGCACCTTGTCAGCTTTGATATCTTTGATCTGTTTGAGTTGCCTTTCAAGGGCTGCTCATCAGAATCCATATTCCCTGATCAATCTTCTGCTTTCTAGGATCAGAAACCGTTGGAGAGTATTTTTGTGTCATAAGCCGGATATCTAATGGTATATTGCACCTGCAGATAAGGCATTGAGTGAGGAATCCAGAGCATCTATGGTGCCTATAAATCACTTGTGCCGGTGCCTAAAATTACGATGCTTGAAAATCTAAGCCTCAAAGGACCTAAATTCCCCAGGCACAAGGGATGGGGCTGCTGTCAGTGCTGTGCTATCTTAGTGACTGCTTTTAGAGAGAGTGATGACCTCTGGCTTAGTTTTTTTGGTGAAAACAAGAAGTACTTGGTGTTGATCTGCTAAAGATAATTTAGTCAGTGGGAAGAGGAAAGGTTATGCAGTTGCTGAGCTGGGAGCCCAGACTCCATTAGGGCAGAGCTGAAAACACACCTCTGACCTGCTGTTGAGATACTCATCTCTGCATATCACTGAGGGATTGCTGTGGATACCATAGTTACAGCTGTGCTTGGTCACCGATGGAAGCCAGCAAGGATGCTCACACTGATAAATAAGGTCAGAGTCACTTCCAGGTCCCAGTTGCTTGCTCATCCAGGCTGCATAGTTCTTTGTTCCTTGTAGGTTCTCTTTTGGAGGGAAAACTCTGCTCCAGACCAACCCTGGATATGGTTGTGGAGCTGGTCTGCTCCAGGGGATTCACCCCTCAGAATTCCTGCAATGGCAGCGAGGAAGCAGGGGTCAATCTACACAAGATCTGTTTCCCTCTGCTCTGCACAGCCCTTCAGCACTTTCCCAGCTGAGTCTGCACATCAATACGCTCTCCATCTATTGTTGAGTGCAGCAACACCTGTCTACAGTTTCACATCATAAAAATCCCATTCTGGTGGCTTGTAACATGGCTCATAGAATATTTGAGCTGCTTGAAACTTTGATTGCCCATAACACATACTCTAGGCAGTAATTTCGCTTTTAAAGCCAAACACCCCAGAATGATACAAGGCTCTCTGGAAACCCGAAGCTGCATGGCTGTGCAGTCCATTGATGTGTACAGAATGCAGAGCAGACTGCACCTCTTGGCTCAGAGACTGCGAACCATCCATGGAGCAAGTGCATGTATTACTGCTTCTAACTGTGGAGCTAATAGGATCCAAGGTCCTTTATGGCACTAGTTCTGGTTGCTTTAAACATAAGATCTCTAGAGCATTAAGTGTCAAAGTTATTTCATATATCATCCTCTTGCTCCAGTGCTCTCTTACTTTTATATTTATACAAGCATTTTACATCCAGAGATAAAAAAGGGAGTGGTGGTTTGAAATCACAATTCATCCTTACTTGATGTGAAATTCTGTGTTCTTGTTCTTACTGTAATTAAAAGGTATCTAGTGTGAGAAGAAATAAGTCTTCTTGTTACACATTTATGTATTTCCTTAGAGAGGAAGAGTAAGACAACGTTTCATTTCATGTTCTGTAAGCAAGTTGTGTTTTACAGGTATTCCGGCAGCTGATGGCTATGACACCCTTGAATTATTTAATAGCTTCCTTTTTTTTTCAGTAGAGTTTTATGAGAACTAAGATAAACTATGCTCCATTTGGCAGGTAAGTGCTCTACTGCATCACAGACCTAGCAAAACAGAGTGCTTAAACAGCATGGTGGAATTAGGAGCATTGGAGCAATAAACCACTTCCTAGTGAATTCCACAAAAGTTCTTCCATGGAGTTCTGTAGGAATCAGGGAATTGAGGGAAGTGTGTGACCTAGGAACTCCTTGATGCATGGTGTCCTTTCATGACAGCCATATCTAAATCCAGAAGGGAAATTTGGATTCAGAATTGAATATTTTGTTAGCTGCCTCTTTGTTCTCCACTGGAAGCTGCATCCCTGAGTCAGGCATCAAGTACTCATAAAGCCAGGAACGCCACCTAAAATGAGATTCATGGAAGCTGTCATACCTGAAATAGCAGGTGAGGAACAGGACAGAGTTACCATCCTCACAATTCTTGGAAAGTGATGCTTCCTTTGACTCAAGCTGCAGGGCCTAATCCTCTCCAAGGTTAAGAGCTTTAATGAGGTTGGCTGTTCCTCACACACAAGAGTGGTGCTATGTCCTTTTATAGAAAGCATTAATATTTCAGATTGCTTCCTTGGGGTATGAAAGACTGAGGTCGAAGTCTCTTATCTCACTGAAGGATCTGGAACTGGTGTCTCCCAGGACAGCACTGAAGGCCACCGGACTGTAGACTATTTTTGAGCAAGTTGTGCTCTGTCCCACTGAAGCTGTTCAGCTTTGCATGGGCTCATTAAATACCCATTCAGCCAGTTGGGAAAAAAAAGGATGACAACAGCTCTTAGATCAGATGCAGGAAGGAGATGAGAGTGCTTTGAGGTCCTCTCTAATCAATATTCAGAAGTCTCACAGTCATGCAATATCTTAATCAGGAGTCATTCAGACAGACCCACCAGAAAGATCTGAAAGCTTTGCTTTTAAGCCATGCTCATAGAGGAGTTCTGCTTGCTTTCTCAGGATGATACTGGTCCTATGGGTTTCACATACCCTGCATCACTGGTGTAACCAAAATGCTGTTAGTTATCAGCTAGCTCCTCTTCCTTGCTGTTGTGGTAGAGCCACACTGACACCACTGTTGGACCAAGCCTCGTGAAGTGACCCAGGCATGGCCACAATTTGGGCCATTTGGGCAATTGATTGCATTTGGGCTTGTGTGTGAAATAAGGGGAGAGCTGTCACTGCTCACTGGCTCTGCTTGCGCCTCCCGGAGACAAAGTGGGAATTCACGTAACCCAACAATTTGTGTTCCTTAAAGCAGGGACAAATACCTTTCATATTCTGTATGGGGTAGCATGAAAGTAGGGAGAGGCACAGGTCTGAGAGAGAGGCCTGCGTCTTGAGAACACAGGCAGGGAATTGTAACTGCCACGGCTATCATATCAGCAACATCTGATTTTAATCTGAAACTCTCGCTGGGAGCCTATAGCTCCACTGTAGTTTCTGCATTGCAGTGTGTGGCAAAATGTGACGGGTGGCAAAATAAATTGGTGAGATTGCCAAAGCCACAAAGTTTCTGAGTGAGGCATCTGAGAAGCCCTGCCGCTGTGAGAGTTCAATCGGTGCATTCCAGCAAATTAAAATCAAATGATTCCTATGTCAGTAGGTGCCTGGATCCTTAGGAATTGCTATCAAATGCAGTTCAGCATCAGACAAAGCCTAATTAAAATGCAGCCTGGCTTTTTTTTCTCCAGAAAATAGCAATTATATTTCAAACATAACAAGGGAGGTGCAGCACAATGGTCTTTCCAGCATGAGAAATAATAGTTCTGTGGCATGTGTCATTTCTTTCTCCCCTAGAAGCTCCTCCTGTAATCTGTCCTTTAGCACTTCACTGGACTGCTGGCTGTTGTGGTGAGTACAGCGTGTCCTTTCATATACAGCCAGGAAAGGGTGAGACTGCTGCCTTCAGTGGAGAACATAATGGGGGTTGCCCCCGGTGTAAAATGCCTGAGCAGAAGCCATTAGTGAAGGGAAGGGATCTTGTCTTTGGTTGTTGCCATGCTGGTAGTAAAACATTTAAGGATTAAAAGTAATGTTGGATAAACACATTTTTCCTTCCAGCAAATCTGCGATGTGACTTCCCCAGAGAAGTTGTGGACATGCCATGCCTAGGTATGGTCAAGAACAAGCTGGGTTAGGCTGTGAGCAGCCTGGTCTAGCAGAAGATGTCCCTACCCATGGCAAAGGCTTGAAACTAGATGGTCTTTAAGGTCTCTTTCAATTCAAACTGTTCTACAATTCTGTGACTGTGTTCTCAAGCCGCCTTTTTAAATGGAGAGGAACAGAAGAACCACCAAGCAAAGTGGCTGCTTCTGTGATGCCCGTGGTGTCTGTGCCAGAATACGAAGCTGATCAATCATGTCAGAACTTGGGGCTATCCACAAAGGGTTAACATAGCTGGGGATCTCTGGGGTCTACTGTCTTTGTACTCCTTGAATCTTTGCTGATTTGACCCCTTAGTGGTTGTGGCTGGTCCCCATAGCCGTATCTGCAGGTCTGTAACAGGTAGAGGAATAGGAGTCCGGCAGGCGATCCACCTTGCTGTTCACCAGTTAGATTGGGAAGCAGGTTAGTATTACTTCTTCCATTACTTCCATTACCAGTGGAAGGAAACAGAGATACAAAGCCTCACGGTGAAGGTGATGGTTAGCTCTTTCTGCTGGGCCTGTTCCAAATCCAGCAAGACAGACTCTTTTCCTTGCTGGTCTTGATTTCTGAGGCTGCAGTGCCACAGGGGGAGCAGCTGTGGGGTTCGTATGCAGCCACCTGTGCTGGGTGAAGCCTTGGGCTAACCTAGTTTGTGCTGTGCTGTTTGAGGGTAGAAAGGGAATGGTGCACAGTCTGTTGCCGTGAGGGATTCTCATGAGCCTTGTGTCACATTTCTTATTGCCCACAGCACTCACTACAGGTGGATGCACAGAGAGAACCTGTCTCTGCCCAGGTGTGTTGTGAGTGTGCCTATGGGATGGGGATTTGCTGAGCAACACAAGGAGGGAACAGACAGCTGCAGGATGTTCTCTGGAGTGTTAGTGTAAAGACAGGGCTGGGGAAGCTCATGGGATGGATGATGGTGCATCTGCCTGAGTGAAGCAGCTTTACATGCACTCCTCAGACTGAGGCAACAGCAATGTGGAATGAGAGCAGTGTGACCCTCCTGAGAGCACTAAAGGTGCTTCAGCAACAAATTTGAGCTTCTAAAAAAAAGAAACAGGATGATCTATGCTTTCAAGCCTCTGTCTCCATCTGTGGATAGAAACTACTTCTACCTGTTGCCCTGAAGATAAATAAACCCCTTGAGGTCCTGAGGTGCTCAGTGCCTGCTAACAAGGCCCACAGAGACAGAGAGGAAATCACTAGGTAGGTGCTACTTATTTCCATAGAGTAGGAGTGTCTGAATTTCAATCAGATGATGATGTCCACAGTTCTTCGCTCCTCACCCATGCTCTGGAAATGATATGCAGAAAGGTACGTGCAGCATGCATCCCATGGAGGTGATTTCCATTGACTGCACGTGCCCCTCTCCTAACTCACTAATGGTGCTGCTGAGAATTTGGAGGCTGCAGGGGACCATCCAAGGTGGAAATCACTCCTGTGGATTTGTTCATTACGGCCAGTAACCAAGAACCATTTCCTCCCTTGCTTACATGCACGCCCTAAGACACCCTGCACAACTCTGCAGGCAAACAGCAGGTACTATGGCTGTTGTGCTTAACACTTGCTGTCCCTTTACACATGAGCATGAGGAAATGTCACAGTACTTCATGTTTAAGAAAGCATGGGTATTATCCTTGTCTTCCACTAAATCCTTTCTGTTAGTGCCTGTGGGAGGAGAGCAAGAGGCAGATGGTTATTGCTTCAATCCTGTAAACTAGTTAAATGAAAATTGTATTCCTAGTAGAATCTACTGTCAAGGATGCTTCTGGTCTGCTGGATGACGCTGCTGGGTTGGATTTATAAAGAGCTGTCTGGGTAATGATGTGTGTGGTTTTAACAATGACTTCAATACCTGTTAGAATTGAGAGCTGCATGCATTTGCCTTTCTGCAGACAGGTGTTTTCCTGCCTGGTTATGTGGGTTAATTCCAACTGGGAACCATAGAATCGTAGAACAGTTTCAGCTGGAAGAGACTTTCAAGGTCACTGAGTCCAATCTTTTCCTGGCCCTATCATCACCACTAAACCCTGTCCCCCAACGTGGCATCTACCCTTCTCTGAAACACCTCCAGGGATGGTGCCTCAATGTCCTCCCTAGGCAGGCTGTTCCAATGCTTGACAACCCTTTCAGGAGAGAAATTCCTCCTGACATCCAACCTCAGCCTCCCCTGGTGCAGCTTCAGGCCATTTTCCCTCATTCTATCACTGGCCATTAGGGAGAACAGACTAACCCCCACTTCTCTACAAGTAGCTGTAGAGACCAATAAAGTCTCCCCTCAATCTCCTCTTCTCCATGCTAAGCAGCCCCAGATCCCTCAGCTATTCCTCACATGACACCTGTTTCAAATCCTTTCCTAGCTTAGTAGCCCACCCCTCTGTCCCCTCTCCAGACCTTCAATGTCCCTCTTGTAGTGAGAGGCCCAAAACTGGACACAGGACTCAAGACATGGCCTCACCAAAGCTGAGTAAAGGCTGTGATCACCTCCCTGAGCAAAGTGGTGCTAGTCATTTGCTATTTCATTCCTTCTTTGGTTCTTTTTTTTGTCTTTTCCTCCCTCCCTGGGCTGTCTGCTAGGCACGAGTCTGACCAAGCATATCAGCTGCTGCAATGGAGCCCCTTGGCCATTCCAGCTCATCTCCTCCAGTGGCTGTCAGAGCATAAAAAGGGAGGGTACTGAACTGGTCTCAACTCAGCAGCACTCGGGACAGTGTGATGATGCTTTCTATCCTTACATGCCATACCAGCTGTGAACTGGGCTTGACACTCATGTTTACAGGAAGTGTTTCATTCCAGACAGTCTCTGTGTAGGTTAAAGTTGTTGGTCCCACACCAAATCCCTTTTCTTGGCTCTTTCTGGGCAGCATGATTCTCTTGCTCTGATTGAAGTGTTTTGCGGTTCCACATGAAGGACATAACAGCATGAGGAAAGCTGTGGGTAAAGATAAATCATCTGTAGGGAAAAATAACAAAGCCCCTGATTTTTGGAAAGCAGCAAGGCCACCATGCCGAGGGACTAAGACTCTGTACTAAACGTCTGTAGCAATCAGCTGAAATCTTTACTGCCTCAAATTCAAAGTGGTTGCAGCACAAAACCATTTTTGTAGGGCAGCTTCTGTATTAGAATGAGCAATAGAAAGACACTCCTCTAAGGAAGATGCAGATTGACATTTTTCACCTCTAACGTCCTTTTTTTGTTCTTGCAAACCAATTCGTAGCTAAATTGAGGAAAAGACTCCAAATGACTTTAAGGGATGATGAATGCAGTGTACGTTGTGCTCTTCCAGGGTACTCTGGTTCAACAGTGCAGTTTTACTGGGTACTCTCTGTTCTAGCATTTACAGTCTATTGATCCTAAGAGTCCCTAATCAGAAGCAGGACAGTGTTATTTTGCTGGTAGGGAGTAGAAGATCAGGGAAAACAATGCCTGCGGTCTGTACCATTTGTTTGTTCAAAGGTCTAACAATAAAATCTTGGTGAAGATAATGTCTTCAGGGTAAGACATTATGAACTGTAGCTTTGGTACAACAGAAAAATGGCAACTTAGTCTGCTTTTGGATCCTCTAAATCATGACTGTCACACACAACAGCTTTGTGTAGTAACGAAACTCGGCAAGATTCACAAGTGGTGTGAAATATCACTCCTTTCACTAATTTTACTTGGTTTTCATCGAATTTGGTCAGGAGTTGAGGTTAATCCATGAGAGGTAGGAACAGTTAATGGCCTTTTAGAGTTGCAGTTACAGTCTGTTTTGTAAGTGCAGAAGGGAAACTTTGCCAGTTCTGTGTTTCCAATGCAGACTAATTAAAGCCGTGAAATAGCCGTATTTAAGCATGTTCTTATGAGCTCAAACTGCACTCTGGGCTCTGTTATCAGCGAGCAGCCAGTAGGTCCAGTAAGAAATCTTTCCCCTTTGTTCAGCACTTGTGAGATTGCATCTGGAGTGACGCTTCAGTCTTGACCTTCCTAGTGCAAGGACAGTGACAGAGCCAACAGACGCAAGTTGCAATCTGGAAAGACTCCATTTTAAATATTGAAGTGTTCACATTTTTCCCAATGGTCAAATAAAGGAATAACTTGCCTAGAGATGCTCTGTAATTTCCACTTTGTGAAGCGTTGAAGTCAGGACCGGATATGTCCCAAAGCAGCCTGATCTCAGTCGGCCTGCTTTGTACAGAGGATCGGGCTGGATAACCTATGCAGGTCTCTTTCGGATGGCTGAGTGACCTCTGCAGGTCTCTTTCACAAAAAACTATGATTCTGTGAATCTCCCAGGAGACAGTAGATCTGCTTATTAACAATGCCTACTAGATCCAGTGAATCCAATTTACAACTTCTTTCAACTTCATCCTGGAGTTGCTTCAGTAAGAACTAGATAAAATCTGTTCGTTTGAAAATTCATGAAGAGATAAACCCCCTTGAGGCGTTCCTTGCCTAAATACTTATGTTCTGATTTTCCTGGACTTCAAAGGTGGAAACACTTCTCTGCCTGGAAATATCTGCCTATGGATGCCTGACAAAATAACTTTCCTTATCGTTGCAGATATACCAGATGATCTGAAGAGATGACAAATCATGACACTGATTCCCTGATTCTCCTTGAGCTTTGTAGGGCTCTGTATGCACTTTGTAGGATGGTGCATGCCCTCTATCCACGGCAAATACACCCTTTTAGTTACTTTGCAGCAGCACCTAGGGGATCATGTCATTGACCCAGGATGGAGAGTTGAACAGTAAGGTTTAACGAATTCTCCTCCCCATTTAAAATGCTGACGCATTAGTACTGCTGAGATGAAGTCCAGAACCCAGGCTTGACACAGTACTACAACAACAGCAGTGTTAGGTCTCATAACACAGACTGTTAGGGTTTGGAAGGGACCTCGAGAGATCATCCAGTCCAGTCCCCCTGCCAGAGCAGGCTCCCCTAGATCCAGTCACACAGGAACAGTCCATCCAGGTCAGTTTTAAACGTCTCCAGAGAAGGAGACTCCACAACCCCCCTGGGTAGCCCCTCCCAGTGCTCTGTCACCCTCACTGTGAAGAAGTTTCTTCTCATCTTTATGTGGAACATTCTAAGTTCCAGCTGACACTCTGTTGTAGTTTGAAAATTTGCCAAATTTTCAGATGTTGGATTTTGTGTTCTCTCGATCTACTTGGCCACAAGGGAACATAGCTGGCTTATGGTCATCCTGCTGGCTACCAGGACCCCCAGGTCCCTTTCTCCTATGCTGCTGTCTAGCAGACCAGTCCCCACCCTATACTGGTAGCTAGAGTTGTTCTTGCCCAGATGCCAGACCCTACACTGCCCTTGTTGAATTTCATTCAGTTCCTCCCTGCCCAACTCTCCAGCCTGTCCAGGCCTCGCTGAATGGCAGCGCAACCCTCTGGGGTGTCAGCCACTCCTCACAGCTTTGTGTCATCAGCAAACCTGCTGACAGTGCACCCTAATCCCTCATCCAGGTCGTTGATGAATGTATTGAACAGTCCTGGTCCCAGTACCAATCCCTGGGGGACTCCACTAGATACAGGCTTCCAACTAGACTCTGCCCCACTGACCACCACTTTGCCCTGGGCAGTCCGTTACAGAGTCTGATCACCCTTTCCATTAGGAAGGGCTTCCTGACATCCAACCTACCTCTACTCTTGCAGCTTCATGCCCTGCTCTCTTGTCCTGTCACTAGTTTCCTGGGAGAAAAGCCTGACCCCCACTTGACTACATCTCCCTTCAGTTATTTGCAGAGATGGAGAAGGTCCCTTCTGAGTCTCCTCCAGGCTGAACACCCCCAGCTCCTTCATCCGCTCCTCATCAGACTCTTCCTCCAGTCCCTTCTGCAGCCTCATTGCTCCAGTCCCTTAATCTCTCGAAAGGAGGGGCCCAGAACTGCACCCAGTACTCGAGGTGAGTACCTTTCTTGCATGAAATAAAAGAAAGAAAGACTGTGAAGGTTAGGCAAGAAGGGACTGTCTGGAAAGAACAGAGGGGAGTATGATGGCCAAGACATGAATTAGCTGCAAGTGTATGAAGCTGAGAACCTGCTCATTGTTTACAATCTGAATATAATATTTGAATAAGGCTATCAATAATGGGCAGCTACTGGGAGGCAAAACCTCACGTCTGGCTTTTCCCAAAGAATTATTGGAGCTTGGAGCCCAATTTTCACAGGCCTCTAGCCTGTAATCGTGTTGATAAATCACTTCCATTTGTAGGACTTGATGTTAAACATTGAGAACAATCCACATTTCACTGCCAGGGTGTAAGAGAGGAACAAAGCACGCTGCAAAAACTATTATGAAACTGGAAACTGGGAGCAGTACAGGGCTGCATGAAGATAAAATCCAGCAAGGAGGCTGGCAGAATGATGCCAAAGGCAGAAAGAGACTGTAGGCAGTGTTGACTGCCTGAAAAACAGACAGGGGACAGAGCACCACACAACTGCTCTCAGCAGCACCTTATTTCCGTGTTGCTGGTGGAGCCATAAAAGTCCTTTTGAACTACAGTCACAGATCCTGGTTGGAATCTGGTAGGCACTGGGAGGAATGGCTGAGAGGACTAAGGTCAGCACATTAATGTCAGTGCTGCCTGGGGCATCAGCATCAGACTCTCAAACTTTTCAGAATATCAATATCCATTATTTATTGAACAATTTTTTCTAAGTACGTCTCAAGCTCAAGGCAGGGACATGTATTTGAGGCTGGGGGAAATGAGGATGGGACTGTTCTCTGCAGCCACGGTTCTAACTTCTGCCAGGCTTCCAATGAAATAAAGCAGTTCTGCAACCTCAGTGAGCCCCAGCAGAGCACTCCTCTTTTCCTGTGAGCAGACTACCTAAAAAATAAACCCTACTGAAGTAATTCCATCAATGTCCTGCTTAAACCAAGCACAAGTCAGTCTGGTGATGATGACAAAAGCTGGGGCCATGCTTCCCAGAATGAGGAATAATGCAGCACTAATTCAACCTGATTTTTAAAGGGGAGAGCTAATATCTTTGGTCAGGAATTTATGAAAATATCAACCTAGGGCACTGACCCAAGACACAGCAATTTGGAGACTGGAGAAGAGATAAACAGAACCTATTACATGGCAGCAGCTCTTAACTATAGCAAGAATGCTGCTATCTGACATCTGAGTCTTGGCTCAGTAGCTACAGATAACGGAAAACCACCATGTGCAATTAAACACAATCTGTGATGTGTGTTTCATAATAAGGCTGGAAACACCACAGCGTGATTACTGACATCATTCACAAACTACAGACATGATCTTTCCAGGTCACAGTTAAGGTCACTGTCTAGCGACAGCAAAAACTCTTCTGCTTCCTGACAGGTATTCACAATCTTGGTGAGGCTGAGTTAATTAGTCAGTCTTACAGCATTAATCTTGGTGGGAAAAAAACACACAGAAATAAAGTGGGGAAAATTCCTGTCTCGGAAAGCAAAACCCATCGATCTGATCATGGTTCCTTTTTCCATTAGTATTCAAAAAATAAAACACAATCCAAATTTTTACTGCAACACCATCGCTGGATTCGCTATCTGCATTTAAAACAGCCTGCAAGTCCAATGTGTTAGTGGTAGCCACTGCTTTTATTGTTTTCCATATGAGTTGCAAATACAAAAATTCAGAGCCATCCCCTCCTTCCCCAAAGCCATTATTAAAATCACATGCAAAACTTATCCTGCTGGAAGCGCCGTTTACTTGAAGTACCTTCGCTCCACTTGGCTAAAGAAGGAGCACTGATCCACGTGCTGGTTTATAAGCCATTTCTAAGAAACAAATACCTTAATCTTAGCAACAGCGGAGTTTGGTATTTCCATCCAGAAGCCTTTAACAGAGGAACCCTTTTTTTAAAGTTAAAACCTAAGCAATCTACTTCTCAAAGCCTCTTTTGTGGAATGCATAAGCCTAACTTCAAGAAAGCCAGAGGACCCCAGATGTGCATGGCATTCCAGCAGGGGAAATGCCACCCAGCTGCCCTTCCTCACAAGCACTGAATACAGCAGTACCAAACAGATCACACTCCTTGAAAGCCAAGCTCTCACATCTTTGCTTACAAGAGTAGCATCTTCTCAGAACCCTGTTTAGAGCAGTAAAGAATGGAGAAGAGGAGTCTCAGCGGGGACCTTCTCCCTTTCCACAACCACCTGAAGGGATGTTGTAGTCAGGTGGCAGTTGGGTTATTCTCCCAGGCAACTAGGGCCAGAATGAGAGGGCAGGACCTGAAGCTGCTAGGGGAGGGTTAGTTTTGGTGTTAGGAAGCCTTTCCTCATGGAAAAGGTGACCAGATCCTGGAATGGACTGCCCAGGGTGGAATCCCTACCCCTGGAGATACTGAAGGACAGCCTGGCTATGTCCATTAGTGCCCTGGTCTGGTCAGTGTCGTGATGTTAGGTCCTGGGCTGGGCTGGATGAGCTCAGAGGGTGTTTCTAGCCCCAATAATTCTATGATTGTGATCTCTTCACAAAACCTTTCTCCACTCAAAGTACTGCCATAAGATGTCATCATCACTAAGATACTCTCCTGGAAACATTGAAATGTCAATGTCTAGAACATTCTGACATGACAGATGAGATAGACAGTCATTTGGGACAGTCGCACAGTGCTACTGAATCTCCGTGTCATTTATAGCTTGTGCTGCTGCTCAGTGGCTGAGAAAAAGATGGTGTAGTTCTCCTGGGACATTTTTAATTACTGGATCTATGGCAAGGGACAGGAATAATTAGTACAAATGCCCAGTGTAAGGTATCCAGTCACTGGGTATTTTTTTCAAAGGAGGCCTGTGGGCTGCACTAAGAAACACGCTCAGCATGGCTGTTCCTGAGCCTGACGGCAAGAAATGCAGTGGTATTTCTGTGTGCTTAACTACCAGTGTTCCCCCTGCTTTCTCTTAGCTAGAACTTGCAGCTTGCTGGTCTATGAACGCTGATGATGCTCTTGGCTGCTAGACAGCCAGCCTGCTGAACCAGAGGTCCTTAAACTCTCCTGGGCAACATCACAAGTCTCTACACAAAGTCATCTGGAGGAATAAAGAAACTGAAAAACTTTAGATGTGTGTCCCATGACCCCATGAATCTCAAAGTGCCTGGCTAAGTTGCTCTTTATTGTTTTATATCATTTTTTTAACTGCCTGTCAGGGCATTGTCTTGTTCCCTGAGAAAGTGACGAACAGCAGGCACTGAGCAAGATCAAAAGTGGTTGATAATCATCTCAGTGAACTGGTTGGAAACTGCAGTCAGCAGTTGCAGTAAAGCTGGCTGGGAGGGATGGAGACTTCAGACTAAGACAATCTCTTATCTAGAAGCTAGAATAAAATACCTTAGAAGTTATCAGTGGTACAATTTACCCCTAACTGAGCCAGCCCCATTTTAGACTGAAACTCTTTGATATCAAACAAGGCATCACAGACCATCCATAAATATTTTGGAACCAGCAAATGTAGGAGGCTACTGTGATATAAATAAAAGAAATCCTGAGGGTCCCGAAGCAAGCAAGATTAGCAGAACTCCTACTGACTTCAGCAAGAACAGCTTTGGGCCTTGAGTTATTTGGCTCATTACTCTTCAGCCAAGCTGAAAGAAGAAGGGCCTGGGATGTTTTTTGATCTAAGATTTTATTTATGCCCAACCAGGATACTGTTTAATCTTGAAAACAAATACCAACACACAGAACACATCAATTGTTTGGGTTCTGAGCTCTGTGTTAGACTTATTCTTGGACAGGCAAATTACAATGCCAGAATACCAATGTGATGTAAACTAATGTGGAGATATTTATTCAATGGAATGCAATTACCAGCAATACTCTTATTTTCTGAACACTGTGCCTGTAATCCAATTTGGGCTGTTTAACCCCTGGTGATTTGTTTCCGTTTGGATTGTGATAGGCTGAAGACAGGCAGGACTGCTGGGGGCACCCAAAGGCAGAGGAAGGGGAAATGGCACCACATGTAATCTGAGATCTTAATGACTTTACTAAATCTACATAACCACAGGGCTCTTCATCACGATTCTGTTGCTAATTGAATTTTAAAATAAGAGTAGATCCTACTCTCACTTTCTCCCAACATCATTTCATTTTCTGATAAATGCTTAGTCACCAGTTAAAGAAATCCTTAATGAGTTTAACCTGCAGTTACATCAGGACCTTGTGTTTTCTACAGGTGACTTCCTACCAGGTGACTTTCAGGAACAGCTTCTCTTGCAGATGTGTTCTTGGCTGGAGGAGTGTCAGTAGGATACAATGGGTAGAGGACAGTTTCTCTCCTTCAGAGAGAGGGGTATCACGGGAAGGATGGAGCATGGAGACCTTGCTGAAGGCAATTTATGAAGACGAAAAACTTCATCTGGGTACTGGTACCTTCATTAGCACAGAAGAGTCCCCTTGAAACCAGCACAGTTTCTGTGCTTCTGAAACTAGCACAGGATATGTTGTCGGCACAGAAAGAAGCCTTGTGATCTGGTCTTTGAATTAAAGAAGTTTAGGGCAATCTAGTTTAAATGCAGATACATAGATTTGTAAGCAAACCACGATATGGCAGTGCCCATCTGGTTGCAGACTGCTGATGGTAATGGCAATGCTGACATTGAGCTGAATGCAGGCTGAGTCTTGGAGAGTGGAGCTAGACCCAGTAAGGGCAACTGGGCATCTGCAATAATCTGCCTCTTGCCAAACACCAGAAAAAACATATTGAGGAATGAGGGTAACTATCACTGACAGGAAGATGGGCCTATTTTCCAGAAAGCTGCACACAGCTCTGATAGCTGCTTGGGTTAGGACGAGCCTAGTGAAAAGCTATTCAGACCTTTTGGTAGTACCATGCCATCCCCACAGAGCCCCAAAGGTTTCATCACAGCAGTAGGTGATGGAACAAGCTAGGACATACAGACCCGCTGCTGGCCCTGCTTATCTGCAGAGAACAGGGTTCTGCACAGGTTTTTGGCTGTGCCTCCCTGCTCGCCCTAACTGAGTATCTCAGTGGAATGCTGCAAATAAAATGGGAGGAATGAGATAGGGTGGAGGCTTTGCTAATGATTTTAGACAGGCATTTCTTGAAGGTCTGGTGATAAGATATATCGAAATTGGACAGCCTGGTTTGTTCTGCACAGAAGGATGTGTTCACCCTGCAGCAGGCTTTGGAAGGCTGGGATCCACTGCATCCCCTGGGGTTACCTTAGCAAATCAGTCATGCTTTATGCCACCAGTGCCTGTCCCCTACCAGAAAGATGATGCCAGTTCTTGAAGGCTCACTGATAAAACCATTCATGGCTGTGGAAACCATAGGTTCCTAGCAACTGATTTGAGAGTTCAGCAGTATTAATGATGTGATTTGCAGCAGAAACCAGAGCCCCCAGCTTTACTGTGGTTAGCGCAGTGTAAATACAGCCCAAGTAGTCAATGCGTGTGTTGTAATTTGAAAATTTGCCAGATTTTTAGGTGTTTGAATTTGTGCTTTTGTGGAGAAAGTGCATTTTATTTTGAAGCTAGAACTAGTCGTCCCATCAAATCCCTGGGTCAATGTCCTGACCCTAAAGGTGACTGAAGGACAGAGACTATAAAGGGAGGTAAACTTCCAGATTTCGGTCCTTTTTTCTCCTGTCTCTTGGCAGACAGAGAGCTCTGCCAGGCCAAGGGGCTGAGCCCCCCACCCTCCCCCACACCTCGAGTTGGAGGGAAATAGGCTGGCTGCCACGGCTCTGCTGCTGTGAAGGGTCCAGCCACGGCTTCCCCTTTCCCAAGGGCTGGAATACAGAGAAGCAGAGCCCTTGGACTGCAGCTGCTGCAGCCCACACATCTTCGAACATGTGAGAAGGTGGTGAGCTCTTAACCCTTTCCCTCCCTCAGAGCTGTAAACACTTGGAAGAAGGAAAATTGGAAAGAGAAGAAAAGGCCCTGGAACAGGCCCTGTTTACCACATCAGGCATAGCCCCACATAACCAACACCATGTTGCCTCATCCTCATCACGGGCATGCCCCCTCGTGACCAGGGCCATGGGGCTGATGTCAATGCTGTATCTCATCTCTGCCACTGAAAGACTAGGAGAAGCCTTTGACAGGAGAGAGAGAAGTCTTGAGGTGGACCTCTGAAGGTTCTTACTGCTTGGCCTAAAGTTTTGTGCTACAAAGAGCAGATGGGATTGATCTCTTAAACCTTTGGCAAACAGAAAGAAACTGGGGTTTGAAGTGTCTGTTCCTGCATCTGAGATGCTGCTGCAGTCTCAAAGGTCTCCTGGCCATAGTCACATTATGAAGAACTGCCAAGACAAGAAGAATTAGACATGTCTAAAACCTACAGGGGAAGCTGGCATCTGCAAGACAACTGGAAAAGGGACGTTTCCATAAGCATCATGATGTAGGAGGGTCTCAGGAGCTCTACTGAGGTCTATGAGTGGAGGAGATGGCTGAATTTCCCCTCTGATTAGAGTATATTTTTTCATGGGGATCTCATCCGAAGCTGTGTTAGCTGTCTCCCATTTTTCTCAGAGTGGGTGTAAAGGCACTGTGATACAGTTTCTGTTTTACTTTTTTGGTTATTTTACTTATTTAGGGATTTTTCTTTTGCATCTTGGTTGTGGGTTCAATAAATACTTCCTTTTTAGCAAAGTTTCTTCATTGCCTGTTGAATACTCGGCGAGAGCTAGTTGGTGTGCTTGGATTGGAGGCACCAACCCAGAACCGATCTAGAACTTCATTTGAATCCAGGACAGCATGGCCAAAGGAATGCATGACTAAGTCCATGACTACTCAAAGGTAATTTTCCTAAGACAGGAAACCATCAGACAGAAACCATTGTGTAACTGCATCCAGGCTACACAGCACAGATAACCAGTCCTTTTAAGAGAAATGGGTCCTAGATGGGAACACAACTGAGATTTCCAACTTCAGGGCATTTAAATGCCACATAATATCTGCCTTGGAGGAAAGATGCTGCCTGGATCTTGCCCACATCTGCTGCTGTTACATCGGCAGTCTTGCATTGGTAAGAAAGAAGGAGAAATAGTGAAAATAAAGGTAAGAACAGCTCAGTTAGAAGAGTGGTCCTGACTCTCAGGGATTCCGCATGGCAGAGATATGGCAAATCAAACGCGTAGTATTTCTGGCAGCCACTCAGCCATAAGAACTTAAGCTGTGAGTGAAAAGAACACAGTGCAGCAATTATTCTTTCAAGTCCCAGTCAAGCTGTTTGCTTTTTCGCTTTTAATTTTTAATATAATTTTTCTTGTGAGTTTTCACGAGGCATCCCTCCCCAGTCATTTACCATGAGTGCTGCAGGGACTCCTGACAGAAGGCAGTGAGGGCTCGCCACGTCAGCAAGCTAAGGAAGAAAACAGTTGTGTTTCTTACAACAGTCTTTACTTAGACCAAATTGGATTTAAATTACGTGCTGCTCGGGGCTTTGTACAAGGCATCTGCAGGAGCAGAAACACCTGCAGAACAGAGTTTCAGGATGACAATTTTTTTTCTCTCTGGACTAGCTCTTCACAGGATCACATAATTATTGAGGCTGGAAGAGACCTCTGAGCTAATCCAGCCCAGCCCATGACCTCAAATCACTACACTGGCCAGACTAGGGCTGTCTTTCAACACCTCCAGGGCTGGGGACTCCATCACTGCCCTGGGTAGTCCATTCCAGGCTCTGAGCACCCTTCCCACAAGGAACAGCTTCCTAACATCCACCTAATCCTCCCCTGGCAGCTTCAGGCTGGACCTCTTGTCCGATCATTAGTTGCCTGGGAGAAGACCTCAACCCCTACCTGGCTGCAACCTCCTTTCAGGTAGAGAGGGATAAGGTCTCCCTAAGTTTCCTCCAGACATTATCTGAGTGGTATTCTCTTTGCTGACTTGCACACTCCATGTTATTTGCACCAGTGTAACTGAGAGGATAATCACAGCCTTTCTTTCCTTCACTGGGAAACAGTTCTCCAGCGCATGGCTGCAAAGCTAACCTGGCTGCACGCTGCCCAACCATCTTCTCTTCAAAGTGCCATTCCCACCAAGCTTTCTGCTTGGCTTTGAGCAAGTTGGATTCTAGGCATCTGTGAACAGCCAGAGTCTCCCTGCCACTTCTCATGGCACAGCTTTGGGAAATGAGTGTTTTCCAGTGGAGCTGAGTGTGAGTTTCTCTTTGACATGTAGGAATTTCAAAATTAATTATGGTTTCACCCGAGCCACTTTCCACTGATGATAGACCTTCATCATCCCTGCACTCAATTTAACCTTGTAAACAGATTTTAAGGTAATGTTTTTGACTATGAAGAGAAGGGCCAGGATCAAGACTGTAGGAACAATTAGCTCTCCAAGTGCAGACTGATCCTTACCGGGCTCAGATTTTTTTCTTCCCTTGTCTATGTGTTTCAAATACATCCAGGATTGGTGACTCACCACTTCCCTGGGTAGTCTGTTCCAATGCTTAGCAACCCTTTCTTTGAATACTGTTTTCCCCCTAATATTCAGTCTAAACCTCCCTTCACACAACTTGAGGCTGTTTCCTCTTGTGGAGGAGAAACTAACACCCACCTTGCTACCACCTCTTTAGTTTTGGTCTTCTCATTTTCTCCCTGCATAACTTCATGACATTCTATCCAGTCCCTTCTTCCAAAGGTCACAAACTCTTTGTTTCCCTTTTTCCAGTCTTCTGCCCTGCCAGCTTATCTCTTGGCACATGGAGACAGCTACTCTTGCACTTCATTCTTGAAGAATGTCCAGCCTTCCCTGGTTCCTTTGTCCTTTGGGACTATCTCTAAAAGGACTAATTCAGCCAGGCTCCTAAACAGGCAAAGCTGGAGTCAAAAACTCTGTCACTTTGTGACTGCTGTGCTTAACACGGCCTCCGACCATCATACCACTCTCACCAGCTGTGTTAGGAAATTGTCTGCCACACACTCCAACAACATCCAGGACTGTTCCTGCACTGCTGTGTTATATTTCCAGCAGATACCTGGGAAGTTCAGGTCCCCAGAGAACAAGGACTAGTCCCAGCTGCTTATAAAAATATTTCATCTGCTTCTTGATCCTGACGGGATGGGATGGCCGGATGGGATGGTCTGTAACAGACTCTTACCATGGTATCTTGCCTTGTTGACCTTCCCCTGATTATTTCTCATGAACACGCAGCCCTATCATCACCATCATCAACTTCTCTACAGGTCAAATACTCCTAATACACAAGGCTACCCCACCACCTCTCCTTCCTTGCCAATCCCTTCTGAAGGGTTTATAGCAATCCATTGCAGAATCCAAATGTGTGAGACACCCCACCATGTTTCCATGATTCCCACTATACATTCCATAGTGTTTCACTGTGCAAGGGCTTCCAGCTCCTTTTTGTTGCCCATTCTGCATGTTGCCTGTTTCAGCTGGATTATTGACCCCACTGCCTTTTTGGGGGCAGAATCCCTATGTGACTGTTCTCAGGCACTTCTATCACTAGTCCTTGCATCTTTGCTCCAATACGGACCTCCGTCCCCTACCGAAGGACTTCACTAGCATACCATCCTTTAAACATTGGCACGCTCGCCGCAGAATTGCATTTAGCAAGTTCAGTTTTATCCCTTTCCCCCTTCAGATCTAATTTAAAGCTCTTTGAGCTCCACTAACTCCTGCACAAAGATCCTTTTACTGCCTTGAGACAGATGTACCCTATCTGTTGCCAGCAGATCTGGAGTCATGATCAAAACCCAAAAAATTCTGCTGGTAACACCAGGCTTGGAGCCAGGTATTGATCTGCTGGCTCTTCCTATTTCTTTCCTCATCACTCTGTGCGACTGGAAGGATAGAGATCTCTACTTGTGCTTCGAATGGGTTTTTTTAGCTTGCAACTGCAATTTGCAGCGGTGATTTCCTAATTTTAGAAGTAAACATGGGGGCTAAATTCCTCATTTGAGGTGGTGATAGGAGCCAAAGAGCCACATTTGGCACCCAGTCAGATCTCAAAGTCTTGCAGTCCAAGCAAATTTTGCAGCTGGGCAAGGCAAGTGCTCTGCAGAGGCTTAAATGGGAATGTGTGACGAAGAGAACCTATAGAGAAAGACGTTACTAGGCAGAAGGGAAAAGAAAAAGAAATCAGTTCTTAACACTGCAGATTGTCAACACAGAAGCAAAATAAGGTGAGAAAACAGGTTTTAGCATATAGGTGACCACTGTCACTGTCTGAAAGACACTAGTGCGTGCTCCAGGCCATATGAGGGAGCTACCTCACCTGCACCCATTGTCCTTGTTCCAAGGACAGTTGCCCCTCAACCTTTCCCACACTAGTGGTGGGCATAATAGTGCAGAACCAGCTGCAGAGGAAATGCTCATCAGTCATTTGGTGACAGGGTTGAATGTGGATGAATCCATTAGTTTCTCACTAAAACACCTAAAGAAGAAGTCCCGTCCGCCCACCCCCACCCTCCTTCATCAGAAGCAGCACCTGAGGAACCTGAAGCAACCTGAGGAGGTGGAGGGACATAAAATTAGGAACTCCTGAGAAGCTGTGCATGTCTGTGCCTTGATGTACACTTAGAGATGAGGTGCTCAAAGATCTGGTTTAGAGGTGACAAAGATAAGAGTAGGGTTCAAGGTTGGACTCGATGATCTTATGGGTCTTTTCCAACCTAAATGTTTCTGTGCTTCTGTGATTTGCTGGAGTTGTGACCATGAGATTTGCTTTTTTGCTGCCTAGGCACTGGTGCACTTTTCATCGACCTTCCCTCTAAGGCTCCATTCATAAATTGCTTATGGAGTGTGAATAAGCCATGGGGATGCTTTAATAAATGGTTCCTCACATAAAGTTTTATTCCCCAATAATAATTAGCTTATTAGTAAATCCCTAATGGCATTACTAAGGAGGTCATTATCATTATCCCTGTTTTATATCTGCACAAACTGAATCTCAGAAAAGGAAAGTCACCCACTAAGTAAGATTTGTGGATGTAAACTCCCGAGTCAAAGCAAATGCTTTATTCAGTAGGTCACAGGACTAATAAGTATTTGAAGTAAATGGGTAATCAGCTGGTGTAAACAGAATGTAATAGGACAGCAATATGGAACTTGTGTAAAACCATCTAGAGCCATTACTTGTGTCTGTGATTTGTTGCTGACATTTACTAGCACTAACTGCTCACAAAGGCCACTTAAATATATGCAGAGCAAATTACTACAGTGCTCATCCTTCGGAGTCTGCATAGTTTGTGTTACCATCAGGATTTGTGCCATCACCTCCTGAATTGTTAAAAAGAAACCGGAGTACCATTTATTAAGTATTTTACTCAAATGTATCCATTCTATTAATTTTATTACTGATAATTTTGAAAATTATGCTAGTATATGGGAGAAAACATGTTCAGGCTGGGAGCAAACCTGTTTGGGCTTGATCTCTAGGAAAACAAGGCTCTGTCCTTGAGGAGAAGTGATAAACAGAATAAAGGGACTGAGAGCTGAGCAGTGGGATGCAGGGTGCAGTTTACCTTACTTTGCACAGCTGTATTGTAACCCATGAGCAGTCTACAAACTAGTGTGTGGTGCTTCTGTGTCCAGTGAGAGGAGGCCGAACGTACAGACAGCCTTCTGATCTGCGTATAAGAGAAGTCTAGGTCTGCTTCATAAATTGTCTTGGCTGGATCAAGCTGCCGAGTCCATGCCCTCATTGCCACACTAGTACACTTGACTGTTTTCTTTAACAGCCCATTACTGGCCATATAAAAACCTGACGCTGCCTCCATGTACAGGATAACAAATTGCAAAGCACAGTTAAATCAACATAGATGTCGTGAGGGCCACTGCAATGATTGCACCCTACAAGGCAGTATGCAATTCAGTGAGAGACTGCTGTGCTGTTTTCTGACAGCAACCAAGGCAAATTTACAGTATGAAAGGATTTTTCTTTTAAAGAAGGACTGTATATCCCATTCTCTGCTGGTTTGGGCTGCGATAGAGTTAATTTTGTCATAGTAGCCTGTATGGGACTGTGAATTTGTACGGGAAGCAGTATGGGTCACACAGGGGTGGTTTGGTCACTGCTGAGCTGTGCTTGTGCAGAGTTAAGATCTCTCCTGCTCCTCACCCCACCCCACCAGCACATAGGCTGGGGGTGCCCGAGGGGCTGTGAGGGAACACAGCAGGGACAGCTGACCCAGAAGGGGTATCCCATGTCATATGATGTTGTGCTCAACACGTAAAGCTGGGGGAGAAGGAAGCGAGGACATTTGGAGTCCCAACATTTGTCTTCCCCGTCACCATTACGTCTGGTGGAGCCTGGCTTTCCTGGAGATGGCTGAACACCCGCCAGGCAGTGGGAAGCAGTGAATTAATTCTTTGTTTTGCTTTGCTGTTCACACTGCTTCCGCTCTACCTCATTAAACTGCTTGTATCTCAACCCATTCGTTTTCTTACTTTTATGATTCTTTCCCCCATCCCACCTGCCTTTAAGGTCATGTATTTGGAGATTCTGAAAATACTTCTGCCCCCATTCTGCCTGCAGGTGTGCTGGTTTGACACTGCTGGAACCCAGCCCAAGGAGCACAGCCATCAGCAGGGAGCACAGCTCATTGTCTGTCTTTACATAATGTGGGGGTAACATGACATAACCCACCACCACCAAAATAAAGGAGAACACCTCTGACCAGAAGCACCCCAACAGAAAACCCAAAGCTGGTGAGAAGGTCCATAACACCAGGAAAATCCCCCCAAACCTCTCACAGAGAATGTCCTTACGGCCCAGGGCGTTATCCGGGTTAGGTCCATTCTGTCTGCAGCAGCCTGTCCTCAGAGAGGGAGGAAAAGAGACCCACAGGGAGACAGCACAGACACTCTCTCCCCCTGGGGGACTCTTGGCAAACAACCTCCTTTTTATACTGTGGTGCTGCACTAGCAACTTCACCCCTGAAGCAGACACCTGTCGTTATCCAACCCAGTCTCTGTCTCTCAAGCTTGCTGAGTTCGGGAATAAAAGCCAGGGGATACTTTTCTCCACAATCCCCCACGAGAACCTGGGCATTCGCAGTCTCCCATCTGAACAAAGTAATCATCCATGTGTCAACCTCAGTTCTCAGCACTTCACACAGTGGTGAGAACACCCTCCCGGGAGATGGGATGTGAGGATTTGGAGTATTTCTCCACCAGAGGAACTCTGAATCATGACTTCTGCACTCCATGAAAAAGACTTGAACATAACAGTGTGATTGTCTAGGAGAGCTGTGGGAGGAGTAACGGGGCCTTATCCTCATTACCATGGCACAGGGTAGCCAGGATTCATTACTGCAGTAGAAAGCACATAGAGGACAACTTGCACAGGCTAGCCTGCATCAAAGCTCCTGCCCAGTTCCTGGATCTCTGCTTGCTGCTCCTGAAGGTTTTTTCCCTGCTTGCTGGTTTTTATTCTTTCAGCACCGCCTCTCTAATGAGGAATGTCTAAAGAGTTGTGGGAGCAGTGTGGATTCCTCAGGCTGTCCCTTGCCAGCTGAATATGCAGAAAAGCTCACACACCAGCCATGCTGCTCAGGAGAGCTGGTTAAGGCAGGGCTGTGTGTATGAAATGGACATCATTAATGCCTGTGAAGTAGCTTAAAACATCTAACAACTACTCAGACTTGAAGCCTCCTGTTCCAGAGTGCTGCGGAGACCTGCAAGACCCTCAAAGGGAATTGTTATCCCTCTTGGTCCAAAGCCTAACTTTAAATTGATCCCTGCAGTTGAAGTTTTGCACGCTCAGATAGCTGACCATCCCCTGCAACACTGAACAAAGAAGTGCAAGGCCAATACCAGTGCTTGGACTGTGACGTGAAGGGTTTGGTGTGCTGTAAGGAAGCCACACATCTGCTCCATTACTTCAAATTCCACACCTGGCAACAAGGTGCTGGGGGTTCATTAGGCCCATAAGCTGGGGGAGCAGGGAGACCTTTGTGAGAACCTTGTAGACAGGCAGCAAAGCACGAGCCTCATCTGAATTTGCCATTGGGTTTCCTTCAGAGATCCCAAAAGCATTTTCCAGTCGCTGCTTGAGACTTTGTTTGTGTTTCATATTTGCAAATGCAAGGCATTTCTGATGGATTCTGAAGATGCTTTAAACCATTCAGCTGGTGATTATGACAAGCAAATAGATCCCTCAGCTCCTTTTGTTTACTAGTGACTCTCCTGGCTCTCCTGGGAAACAGTCTCCTGAGCCTTGTGCTGATGGTTAGAGCTGAAATGGTTGAAAGCCCATAATAGGAGCCCGATGCATCTCTGCAATCTCCAGCAGCTTTGGTTGCAATGAGGTTTTGTCTAAGTCCTTAGTGTTTCTTTTCCATTGGTGCATTATTCTTTCCCCCCCCCAGTTTTCTTCCCAAATCGTAGCCATGGTACCAGTCCGTGCATTTCAGACCTGTAGCAATTTGGTTGGGGCACAGGAGGTTTCCCCAGACTATGCTGAGACTGAAGGGCAGACAGTTTGTGGCCATCAGCCTTCACAAATCTTTGCTGGAGGAGGAAAGGAATGTGACAGGATCAGGCCCTAACATGAAAGTCGGCATCAGTCCATCTCCTGACCTCCCACAATCCTTTCTCCAGCTGATGCAAACCCACTGCTGCCCATGAGGGTCTTTTCACTGGCCAGAACAACAACTGGTTTCACATCAGCAACCCCTCTGGCGGTGCACAGGAGGAGGAGGATTACTACACATTGCTGTGTTTAGCTGCACCACATGTTGCAAAAGAAGTGTAAGGGGAGTTTCATTTGAATCAAAGAATCACAGAATTATTGAGGCTCAGAGCTCATCCAGCCCAGCCCAGGACCTAACATCACGACACTGACCAGACCAGGGCACTAATGGACATAGCCAGGCTGTCCTTAAACACCCTCAGGGATGGGAACTCCACCACCTCCCTGGGGTAGTCCATTCGAATACCCCAGTCCCTTCTGCCCAGAGGTACCATCAGCTCCTGCACACTAGAGAAATCCTTGCTTTGAAAGGGAGTGGATCCCTAGTGTCAAGGCAGGAGCAAATAATAACCTTTACATCTGCCCAGATAGATGCTTAGAATAACTCGCTCTGTGGTTACTGTGAGTTCAATTATTACTGTGGTGGCTGTTGCTTGTGACAATAACATCAAGAAATTCACCTTCTGCCTTTTGGGCACCACCGTGATCCTGAGGAGAACCTTTGCCACGGCTTGCATGCAGCCCTGACGGAGCGGAGGCATCATGCTTGCCGCGCGCTGCCGGATTTCCATTAGCCGTGTGTAAGTGAAATCAAACCTGGGGGATTTCTGCCCAGCACTCCAGACACCCACATTGCAGAATACAAATGCAAGAGCTGAGCTGACGCACGCGCAAGGCGTTCGGCTCCCAGCCTCGGGGACTAGCAACAGGCAGGCAGACCTTGAAGGGCAGGATCGCTCGTTAACTCCGTGCTGTAAATAACAGCAGTGATGGGGGTGCTGGTGATGGGTGTCCCTGTAGTGAGTATTTGCGTGTGCGTGTGTGCACGTGTGTGTGTTTTGACAACAGGCGTGAAAGAGCACTTGGTTCTTTGCTCCTGAGGCAGCAGCCCTGTGGAAAGCATCAAAGAGGCCATCAGAAAAAGGTTATTTATTCTTTATTCTCCTTGGAGAGTGGGGATGATTAAAAAGCTATGTTTACTAGAAGAGCAACCATGAAAACAGCTCCAGTCTTATGTGGCAGTGCTAAGAGCATGCTTGACTCCTCCAGTGAGTACAATGGTATTTATTCTCTCTGCTGCTTACCCCGATATTGTCTCACAGGCGTCACTAGTGTTGTGCTTCCCAGCATGCCCAGCATCCCTCAAACAAGTGTTTGCTGTAGCAGAAAGTCCAAGAAAAGGCTTACTCCCTCGAGGATCAAGAAAAAAGTAACACTGAAGAAAGGTAGAGTAGCTATTAATATTAATGCTAAAGGAAGAGAGGGGAGAGGGGACACAGGCGCAGTGAAGAAGCCAGCTACTGATGGCTTTGATGTGTTCATTTCCACAGGACCAATAGCAGCCTGGAGAATACAGGATGCAGATAAAGAGGAAAAAGAGAAGGTGGAGGTGAGCAGAAGGCAGCTCAGAAAATTGCAGAAGCTGTGGGGAGCTTTTTTGTCTAGACACTTGCACACAGCGAAGGGAGAGACTGCTATCTGCATCTCCTCCAAATAAAGGGAGAAAAGGTGCAGAGCTGGCACAGAAATGGAAATCCACTTGCATGCCTCGTGTTTTGGCTGTGGTAGGGCTGATCCACACTGACTTGTCTTCTGTGGGAGGGTAGGGAGCCTAATGGACGTATAGTTGTGTCTTAGCAGGTACAACAGTAGGGAGTGTGTGAATCCTTGTGCATGGCTCTGGCCTACTGACACAGTGGGAAGAGGAAGAAGGAGACAATTTTAGTCCTGTTGAGGCTGCTAAAGAGTAAAAATGGAAGCAATTAAAAGCCTATTCTAGTCTCACTGAAATCTCTCAGTGTTCAGGCCAAGTTATTTTTGTGACGTTGCTTTAATAGCGTCGCATTGATGTTTACATTGGGCTGGATTTCTTGATTCTTATTTTTAAACCCGACTTTAGGAAATGATCCAGCACTTTCCATGGCAATGCACTCTGCTGCCTGGGAAGGTTGTTCATGTCCCAGGAGGAAATTCACTAACCCCAAGCAGTCCCAGGACAGTCATTGTTAGGGCAGCTCGGTGACTGTCCTACATTGTGGAAAGGGCAGGCTTGAGTCCCAGTGTTAGCTGGTCCAAAGCTACACTGGAAATAAGACAGCTCCTGTACCTTAGGTACTGTGATTGCTTGATAAACAATCCCCCAGACTCTTAGTGTCCCACATTTTTTCTTCTGAAAGCCAGAAAAGTCTGCAATGGTTAGGAACAAGAGCAAAACACAGGAGGTTTTCTGTGACAGCACTGCAGTTTGCTGGCCATCTTGTCTTGTTGCTGCTTTCCTCCCCAGTGAAACCTGTCTCCTTTCAGCATCACTTCTAATCTTTCACTCTCTAATTCCCTGGCGCAGCCACCACAGCCTTACATGGTATCATGAGGAGTCTGTTTTCACATCTCCTGAGCCTGTGAGAGTGTCTGTGTCTCCTAGGTTGACACATAGGGTTTAGCCCGTGTCCACATCCTCACTGGCCTTCTGACAGTGTGGGATGTGATCAGGAAGACTAGGCTCTTCCTCGGCACAGAGATCTGTCCTGTTCAGGCTGCCTGAATCTCATCACAGGTCCTGCAGGGGAGTCGATACAAAGAGCAATGAACTTGATTGCTTGGTTTTCCAATAAAAAGCAAAATCAATCCTCTGCACTAGAACTCACTCAGCTTTTAAAGTGCAACGAGTTCTCTGTTGCCAAAGTCAATGAGGACCCTCAACCTAGTGTCCATTATATCTGAGTAGTCACAGAAAGCAGAGCATGTGAGGAGCTCAGCACTGAAGGATTGCCATTAGAAGGTCCCTCACCTCCTTTGTAAATGGGAGTGAGCATCAAACCCAAGCAGAGACTGACAGTCAGCCCCAAACCAGTTAGTCCTTTGCTCCAGAGTATCCAGTGAGGATCAATCTCCTGCAGACCAGTTACCCCAAGGAGGGAAAGGATGCAGTAACCAGCCCTGGATGTGAGGTACTGCCTGTTTCTGTGCTCACAGGGAACTCTGAAAATGTCTATGGCAGCTGTGCCTTACAAAGGGCACCACCTGCCCATTTAGGGATGGGGAAAATGCATCTTCCTGTCTTCCCAGAAACAAGCAACCAAGATCAGAAAGGGCTGAGCCAATGGAACTGCGGCTCAGGGAAACAGAGATGGACCTGACTGAGCACAGTGAGGCATAATGAGAGTGAGGATAATTTTCTTGCGTGTAGGGGTGGGGAACTAAGGGAGGTACATGCAACCTCAGCCCGTGCATTTTCACCTGTAAGTGTTATTAACCAGCTGTGCTCATTCAGTGACTGACTGACTGACTGCTGCAGATGCACATTAGTCCTGAGATTGTTTTGTTACTACTCCTGAATTTTCCACAATTCCTGTTTCAGTTCCCAAAAGCTGTTTCTTCACCTGGACATGGGAAAACGGCTGAACTTTCTGGGTCTGAGCAGACAATGTGTCTTACAGGCAATTTACCCCTTGATTCATCTCAGCAGGGGGATAGATTATATTACCTCACAACATCCCTTCTGAGACTATTTCCTACAATTTGTACAGTTCCTGTAGTTCCTCCAGGGATAGCAATCACTCTCGTGTAAGCTCATCAGTTTTGGTTTCTTACAATTGCCCCTCTGCGTGTCCCACATTTCCACAGGTGTGTTAGAAACAAATGACCTTGCTCCGTTCCGGTAGCCGCAGCCTACCAACCCCTTCCAATTCATCTTCATGAGCACTTGGCTGACAAGCAGTGCCTCCAAATTCCCATGACTGGCCATGCTCAGGCTCTGTTTTCTCCTTGTGTGCTGCTTGAGTGCACAGATGTGACTTGGTGTGCCTGGAGGAGGAGGCTTTGCTGGCACATAGATGCCCCAGATCCCCCGTGGCAGGGGCTGCTGGCTGTCTCTCAGCAGTCTCTCTTTCCAGCAGATTAAGGCCAGTTACTGCCAGTTTTGGCTCATGGAGTTACCTGTCTGTTCTCCGAAGCATGGGTATTTTCAACGAGCTAAGGAAGATCTTGAAAAAAAGAGGGTAGTGGGGGCACCTCTCCTGGTCAGAGGAACTGCCAGAGTCTGTTTATTACTAATGAGCACTTTGCTTCAGTTACCTGGTGATAAGGGCTCACCAAGTGTCCCTGGGGGCCTGCCTCTTGCAGCAGCCTGCCTTTCCTTAGACAAGACTCAGCAAGATGTTTAACCTAAAGCAGGTGAGTAATCCTGTTTGTAGGCTGGGGTGAATGACAAAGGCACAGGATGAAACACTTTTCTGAATTGGAGCGTTTGAAACCCTCTTTAAAATCCCCCTCTGGCCACGTTGGGCTGTAGAGCCCAAACAGAGTGGTCTGGGTTTCAGTACTTAGCAGTAAAAACCACTGCCCTGCTAGTGGAAAAGCAAAACACAATACAAGCTCATCCCTTTCTAGATCCCTGAATGTGCAAATGGCAGCACCTCGTTAGCACCAAATGCCAATTACCATAAGTGATGAGTGACAGGAAATCAAAACACAGTCAGGGCTAACAGCCCCAGAGTCAGGGATGTAAATTACACAGTTACACATTTTTCTGTATGATGACTCGGTTTGTTCCCTTTCTGTTGTCATCTAAAGTGAATTACGATCTTGAAGGGTTCCATCTCTTCCCAGCTAACTGAAGAAAAGCTAATTAAAAACAAAAGCCACAGATAGAATCATTGCTTAATGCTGTAAGCATAACGTGACCTAATGCTATTAGGAGTTCTCAACAAATTTCAATTACAACTCCAGCTGGTAAACAGATAAATGTGATAACAGCATTTTAATATTACATAATCACTTGTTAGTCAAAGTAATTCTTATTTCAGCCATTCACAAGCATCAATAATGGTTTTCTTCTTTTATTTTTTCAGTACAACTAGGGCACAGAAAACGAGCTAAATCACTTAACATTTGAGAAGTCCCTCCTCAGCCGTGGCTTCTATTTTTGTTCAAGTTGATCAATTCATGTTTTTTCATACAATCACCATCACTTGGTTGCTTGCTAGTTGTTCACACCATCACCAGACAAGAAATCAATTCAACCATGTACTTCAGATGTTGCTCTTGGAGGAGTCACTTCTAGGTTACACTGGCTTCTTGTTGCTCAGAGTTCTTTGGTGTTTCTTGTCCTTTAGGGAACATGGAAAGTCATGGCCCATGGTGTGGAGTCAACAGGACGTGTGGAACAGCTAGGGGTGCCAAACACCTTGAAGCGGAGTATGTATTGATGGAGTTCTGGAAAGAGGATAACCACAACCCTGATGGATCTTTGTGGTAAGGAAGGGTGGTCCATGGTCAGAGTGCTAGAGTGCCCTTGGACAGCCAGGACCAGTTTCCAAATTTCCAGTGAGGTGTGAATAAAACACTCAACTTACTCAGGTCTCGGAAACAGAAGTGGCAGGAGAGTGGCTGGAAGTGTCTCTCCTGGCACACCGGGGGGCACAGGGAAACCACAGCCAAACACCTGCCTTTTCCTTGAAAGGCGAAGACGAAAAGCAGCTGCTCTGGAAGGAGCTGTCTCCTGCCAGGCTGCTGTCACACTTCTTTGCTGCATCCAGTGCTCAGGCCCAGCATCTGATTTGAAGACAGGTGTAGAGTAGCTGCCTGTATGATGGTGACAGCTTATTCCCTTAATCAGCCCACAGATCCTCTCTCATGATTTAAAAACTAGATAAAATAAATACCATCACTGGAGAATCGTTCTCACCTGACAGCACCAAGGGAGGAAATCCACTCCAAAACTGAGACAGTGAGGGAAGGTGCAACTTAAAGCTCTCCTTGCTGTGTCACAGCCTTAACCTTGTCCTTAAGAGACCACCTCTAATAGGGGAGCGCTCAGCATCTACCGTTTGGCTTCTGCACTGAGGGGACAAACCTGCCAGTGAGATGGAGATGATGTGTATGATGTGGAGACCTGCACTTCATTTGTATTTGCATGCAGCAGCCCTCCTGAGTTCAGTTATTTGATGGCAGAGACAACAGAAGCTGTCACTACTCTGAAGTAAAATTCTTACTATCCCTCTGTGACCAGATTTTTTTCTGTCTTCCTTCAATTATCCTTTTTAAATATTTATTACATACCCTGTAGCATTACTTTTTCTCTCGAAAGAGGAAGAGTTAAGCTTCTCATTTTTAAACAAGAGAAAACATCACTGAAATAAATCACTTCAGCAGCTCCAGCAATAACTCACACAAAAAGGGAAGGAGTCAGATATGAAAAGATAGTATTCTTAGTTAAAAGGGCAATCACTCTTGGGGCTAAAAGCTCTCCTAACTACTTCTTGTAGCTTCTCCCTTATCTACTCAGACCACAGTGGCAAGTAGAGGTTTGAAACAAAACACAAGTTTGCTTGTGCTAAGCCCCGAACAGTCCGTAGGAGCTTGCTGTCTGCTCAGGTGAGAGAACGGCTCAGCATGTGCAATGTCGTGTCCACGCGAGAGAAGTGGCTTGGTTACGGAGCAGGTGGCAGATGAACTCGGTGGGGAGGTCAGCAATGAAATCTGCTCTTGGGCCATCTGTGCAGCTGTGTCTCCTCCTTCCTCCTGGACATTTACATGAACATCCCAAGACCCGGATTTTGACTCGGATCATCATGTGTCTCCTAGCTCCCCCTTATTCTGGGACACGTGGCAGAGACACAACAGTAGGGTGCTGGGTTTTGATTTGGGATTTCTGTGTTTACTTTGGAGGCAGCTGTTAGGGCTTCAACTGTATTTATGGAAAGCCAGTCAATACAGTCCATAACACTTGGGACACGAGTCGCCTGATGTAAATGTGAGCGTCTACTTTAGACTAGACTGATGCCTTATGACTGTATTGACCGGATTTCCAGTGCCTGTGGCGGGAACCCAGCCAACAGAGATCACCTAATCGAAAAAGATGAATAACACCCCATGAAATCTGTGCACAACGATGCCTTTGCCAAAGCTGCCCTGAGTTGACAAACACTGGTGTCTGTGTCTGGTGCACTTCAGGAAGCTGGACAAACATAGTGCTGAGAACAAAATGCGGATGCAGAGATATGAATAGGTTGTAATAGAGTAAATTAAAAGCAGAATTGCAGAATTATTGAGGCTGGGAAGGAGCTCTAAGATTGTCCAGCCCAGCCCAGGACCTAACATCACTCCATCAGCCAAACCAGGGCACTAAATGCCACAACCAGGCTGTCCTTCAAAACCTCCAGGGATGGGGACTCCACCACTGCCCTGGGAAGCCCATTCCAATGTCTGATCACACTTTTTGGGAAGAAGGGCTTGCTAACATCCAACCTATCCCTCCCCTGGCAGCTTCAAGGCCCTGCCCTCTGGTACTGGTTGCCTGGGAGAAGAGCCTGACCCCCACTTGACTACAGCCTCCCTTCAAGTAGTTGGAGAGAGGGAGAAGGTCCCCCCTGAGTCTCCTCTTCTCTAAGCTAAACACCCCCAGCTGCCTCAGCCTCTCCTCATCAGACTTTCCCTCCACTCCCTCAGCCTTGCTGCTCCTCTGGACCTGCTCTAGTATAAATGCCATTGGCCTCAGCCGTGACATCTAGCTGTGGGTTTTGGTGCTGTCTAGAGCACAGGACCCACAAGTCATGCATAGAGATCTTGGAGAGTAAGGTAGCTCCAGCAAGGCTGCCCCAGTAGCAATTAGAAGAGGCTCCCATGGTCATTTCTTTTTTTGGCTCTGTGTTCAGTTCTTCTCTTGGTTATCCTCACTGTGGTAATATCCTCATTACATAGTCCTGGAAGCAGGTAATTTCTTTAGCTCTCTTTCTTCTCTTCTCTTCTCTTCTCTTCTTTCTCTTCTCTTCTCTTCTCTTCTCTTCTCTTCTCTTCTCTTCTCTTCTCTTCTCTTCTTTGTTCTCTATACAAGATTCACTGATACCTCTTCATATCAGATATCGCTTATCAGATAAAATATAACCAGTAGTTCCTTTCTTCAGTAACTCATTTTATCTAATGCCTAGTGCTTTGTTTCCTTTCACCCTCCCAAGCTATGGCCTGCTTTCCTTTCATCCTGTTTTCAGTCCCTCCTTCATGCTTTTTTCCAATCAGTAACATCTTCTTTTGCAAAATATAACCCTGCTATAGTTTTAAGGTATTAAAAATCATTGGTTTTAACCCCACACACTTTAAATGCAGTACTTACAGTCAACCTTTGGAGATCCCATACCCTTCCTAATCCCTCCCCTCAGCTCTGTGGGCAGTGCCCTAATCTAAGTCAGTAATGATCTTTTCCTATCAACCCTCCGTCCACCGTTGTCTCCTAAGATCCAGGTTTCTCCCATTTTTCTCCCAGTTTGTAACTCTGTCTTCTCCATGACTTTCATTTTCTCCCCAAAGCGGAAATTTTGTTCTAGACATTTAATATTTTTGTCTGTCCTCCTGCCCTACTGATTCCTCATGCAGGTAGAGCAAAACCTGTATTGTGACAGCGTACATAGAATGTGTAAGAAAATGTAATGTCTTACTGCGTAGAATACATAATTTAGCTGCAGTGGCTGCATTTGACCTCGCAAGCACAGCTGTGCCTCAAACACATACTAGAATTTTTATTTTATTTTATTCTGTGTGATTCAACAATTTTGATGCTTCATAACCCCCCAGAGTACCTGTGCAACCATCCACGCGGTGACTGTAAATCACAGACAGAGCAACCTGTCATGTTCCCTCACTCATCAAAGCCACCTATCTACAGGCTAACTTCCTTTGTTCAATATTTAGCAGGATTTTTGCCCATCCTCACGTTGGTCTCTATAAACCCCAATTAACTGGAACTCCTTTCAATACTGTTTCTTTCCCAGGTGTTCAGACAGCCCTAAACCCACCATATTAATTAATAAGGTCGAAAGATGTTTTGAACAGTCAACAATCCTTACTCCACTCTTCCAGTCTTTCCACAAAGCTGTTTCATGATCTGACAAATACAATAGATAGATTGATACTCCTGTTATTAAAGCACTGTTATGTGAACACTGATTCACACATCCAGTGTGGAGGTAGGTAGTTAGTTTCACCCCCATCTTTATCAAGGTGGAAAGAAAGGGCAGTAATCACAGAGCACTGGGTGTCTCCCTTAGGTTAGACTCCCCAGGCTCTTTGCACACACAAAAGTTCCTCCAAAGGGCAACATTAGGAGGGCCTGCTGAGATCAGCCTGCTAAGATGAGTCAGATAATTCAGCCGGCTAATTTAGACTCTTCAAATGACTCAGTGGTAACAGTCCTAATGGCTTCAGAGGATGCATATTCCAGCAGTTAGCCACAATGTGCAACTGCAGTCCTATATAATTAGCTATACAAATTGCAGCAGTATACAATAGGGTTCTATGTCTTTCTATTCATAAGCAATGAATAAGTGTGCTGTGACTGGAGCTCAAGGTTATTCTTGTCTTCATTTACCCCCCCGCTACAAGAAGCCTGCAGGTCTTTGATTTCCAAAGGGAGATAAGATTTGTCTGCATTAAGCCTGTTATAACCAAATGATGATTCTTTGGGGCTGGCTTTGTATTCAGTTGTCTGTCTGCCTCATAAATTCCTTAGCTCACGAATCTCAGTTTGTGTCATGATGCTTCTTCTTACACCTCACTCTATTCTTTGCTAAAATCATACACAGATACATTTCAAACAGACTTCCAGAAGCCAAATCAAGGTGATCAGTGTTAGATCAGGTCCTTCAGGGCCTTTGTGTTGTGGTGCTTTGAATATATCCAGGGATGGATAACTTTCATGAACTGGGTAGCCCAAAAATTAACACTGTAGTCCAGACACATACTCTTCACAATTTCAAAATAGAGGGCAAAATCAGCTTGCTCACTCAACTGTGCTCTTGCTTATGCAGCCTCCTGTGCTTGTCACTACAAGGCTGGTCAGCAGACTCATATTCAACTTCTTGTCTATCAGCACCTCAGGTCCTTTTATGCAGGACTCGCTCCTAGTCAACCAAACATCAGCCTGTTCTGTTGCCTGAAAGGATTTCAACCTGTATGCATGGCTTTGTTTTTACAAAGAACAATTTGTAAACCCTGGTCTCAAGGTATTTCTATAACACATGGGTTCTGAGACAGAAGGTCACATCTACCTCTAATGGCTGTTGGCAGAGCTCTGCTGAAGTAAATGGAACCCACAATATTTACATAAAGATCTTGATATTCTTTCTTTTTAATCCTTACAGAGGGTTTTTTTCTCTTGACATCCTCCTTATAAGCATCCAGTCTTCATTTCTATTCTTACTTTGCTTTGGCCTCAGTATTAACCTGTGGTAATGATTTAGTCTTGCCTCTTTTTTTAATCTAATTGAAAGGCTTGATTCATCTCCCTTCGTTCTTTAACAGGATTTTTATGTCCCTCTGCATGTTGTAAATATGCTGACAAATGTGTTAATTGAAATGACTGTCAGATGTACTGAAAACACATAATTCCAGCAGTCCTACCTTGCAAGTGTATTCCTAGGGAAGTCTAAAGCATGAAGCTCTGCAAGTTAGACTGGTTTTACACTGCAAAGAAACAGCAATGAATAATTTGCAACAAAGCACACGTGCATGTGGATGCACACACCGGTGCACACGCACAAGGAAATAGTTCTAGGTAGACTCATTACAAAAGTGGACAAAGTGGGCAGTTTCTCAGTCAACTGATCTGTAATCAATCTGTTTAATGCCTTTCACAGTACCATTTCATTAGAGGCTCAGAATAATCATTCACTCATCTGCTCTTCCACTGCTGTGTTTGATCGGTGTCCTTTTTTTGTGGGAACTAATGCACGTCCTGTAAGATCTGGCCCTTTTGAACATTTCCTATTTATTGCTGATGTGCTAAGGATATGTACTGCCTTTATTTGATAGATATTAGAGGGTGAGATCCAGTGGGTGACTTCTACAGAATATGCTACATAGAATAGTTAAGTTCTGGTAGGGTTGGAAGGGTTAGAATATTCATGGAGCTATCAACCATCTTCCCTTCGCATAGCAGGTTAATTGATATCCTGCAGATAAGTCATTAAGCACTGTTTAGTACTACTCTGTATTCCCCCTTTATTTAGACCTCAGTTTTGACTTAAGAAGTAGCTAGCACAAAAATCTGCCTTCCACTTTCAACAGTTTGTGTCCCTCTAGAATGGGAGGGAAGATAGAGCAGAGGTGGAGAAAGTTCCCACTGATAAAGAAGAAACACAAAAAGATCAGAACAATGGACAAAGCAACCTCCAGTAAGGAACAAGGAAACTCTTGGGCCACTATGTCCAATATTCCTGTTATCACCAGTGCTTCCTGTTCTTCAAACAATTGCTTCTTCCCCCTTTGCTTTTCAAATGTCATTCTAGAATCTTGTCCGCCTTGATAACGACCTTTACATTTGCCTCAGTTACCCATCACATTGTGTCACGTTTGGTTTGGTTGTGGAGGTTTTCTTCGTGTTGTTAGCTGGCCTTACTCCCATAACACACTACAGCTGCCTCTTGAGACATCATGGTACTGCCATAGATTACATGGGTGCTTATATGAAGCTCTCTCTAAACTGTGCATGTATGCGGGTTCCCTCACACCCTGGCTCACTGTGTTCCAGATCAAGGCAGCTCTCTGAGGAGACAGGCTCTTTTAAAAAAGAGATTTGGAAAAAGGTTACCTTTATCCATTTGTGTCAGGTCAGAAACTGGACCATGAACCACATGTTGTGTGAGGGACACATGTCTGGCAGAGAAGGCAGAGGAGGAAAAACCTCTAGGTGCATTCTGCCTGTTGCCTGGAATGGGACTACAAGCCTTTTTACAGAAGATGAGCTACTGCAGAAAACAAATGATCTGGGAAGCCAGAGGGATCCTGATTATTTAGCCCATTTAACAGGGAGAACAGTGTTGGGACCCATTTTCAGTGCTTGCATGTCTGTTACATGTGATGACTTCTTTGGGTGAAAAACACATGCTGCTTCTGAAGCAGACAGCGTTGCTGACTGCAAAGTGATTGTGGTTGCCCATCAGCTAAAACAAGGAATGCTCCCCACCCATGGAATTACCACAGGGTGAATTCATCCCTCCTGGAAGACATAAAAGCACCATTTACACCACCTTTTTAGTTGTGCAGCCCCAGGCGGTAGTGTGGGAGATGCATTCATCCTGAGCTCTCAGTTCTGCTCAATGCAATTTGACTCACAGAGAGGCTTGTGATGGCTTTTTGTCCACTTGTGGACTGCACCTAACAGCTTAGTTTTCCACAGTGAAATGGCAATGCCACTTAGCTGCTGACAAGGACCGGTAGCAATGCCAGTCTTAACACGGGCCTCAGGCTGTCTCCTAGGTACTTGTTACTCCTCAAGAGGTATTTGCCATCTGGCAGACTTAGTAGGGACAGTGATTCTTTCTCCAGCATTTTTTTCTCCTCTAGTAAGTCAAGTTCCCTTGGTAACATTAGGACTCCTTCTCTGTTAGAATTCAGCATTCCTGAATGCGGTTAGGTAGACTCTACATCCCACAAAATCATCAGCAGAGCCCCACATTAATACTTCACCATCTCCCCTGATACCACCAGTCATCTACTACAGTCTCCCCCATCACTTAAGTCTCAGGAGACAAATGTGCTTGTACAAGCAGGTCACCCAAGCAATTTTAAACAATAAAGCTAGATGGTCACTGTAGGGTCACAAAGGGTGCCTCTAACCTTGGCAGTGCTGAACACCTCTTGAGTTTCTTGTCTGATATGGTACTCGCAAAAATACTTAACACTGAGTTTCAGACTTATGCTACTTACAGCACCCAGGGCGTTTTGTGTCAGCCATTCTTCCAGGTTTGTGAGGGAATTCTCTCACTTTAGTCCCTTTCCATCTTATCTGCAGAGATGATGCAAGCTGGACTACTTTGTTTTCTAAAGGACCTTAGTGATGCTCAGCAACTGATGTCCAAAGCCTTACACAGTCCTTTGTGTCCTTGGTGTGAGGATATACAACATTTGCTTGATTTCTACCAGCTGGTATTTCAGATGTGTTGATGGAAAACATGGTACATGTAAGATAAACAATTACAAATCTGTCCCAAATTGATTAATAGTACCCTTATAATAACCTAACAATCTCATAGTCACACCCATAAATGTAGTACTTTTGGGGTACAGCATCCTGGGGCTACCAACAGCACTGGTTAATGCTCTCATGCCATGCAAACCTTTGGTTATCAAACTCATACCAGGTGGTTAGTGGTTCTTTGGTCTGAGCCCCTCTTATCCCTGTTTTATTGCAATGAAAACACAATAGCATTTATCAAATGATTTAGAACAGCCTGCAGCCAAGCCAGCTGATACAATGGAATTTCATTTTGGGAAGCAACTCCCAAATTTCTTGGGAAATAAGCCCTGCAAGGTAAATCCAGTTGCAGCAATGTAAGGTGACCTTAAGATTCCTGCTTCAGTAGAAGTCAATACTTGAATTTTGCCTATAACGTTTTGAAGTCAACACAATTACCGATATATTAAGCTGGAAACTATTGAGTCATGTTTTTGACTTCCTCAAATATTGATAGAGACTTCCCAGACAACGTTTTTCATTAGAAGTACTATTTTGGTGCGGCTCCCAGCAAACTGAAACAGAAAAGGTAGCAAAGGAAGGGTTCATGTTAGGTCTTTTTCCTTTCTGATTTAGTTTCTGATTGTAATATTTATTCTATGGTAGGCTTTGTTGATAAAACACAGCTGAATTTTTCAGAGACCTCACTGCTGAGACCAGAGGTTCCAAATAAATCAGCCCATGGGCTTTTAAATTCTACCTGAAAGGATTATAGTGGGAGCTATTAAGGCATGGGGCACTTCTGAACATCTGACCCCTGCACAGGGGCTTAAAGACAGCTGATCTCTTCTGAAATATTTGTTCATGCTTGAAGACTCTCGGAGTTCTCTGGCTTCTCCACTTTTCCATGGGTCTTTATCCAAAGACACAATCCTGTTACTGAGGCTGAGACCTGCAAACTCCTGACAATTGATGTGAGAGGCTAAAGCATGTTAAGTGATTGCTTGCCAGAAGGTATACTGCAGGAAAGATTTATAAAACGCAATTCTTGTGCAAAGTCTATGATGCTGCTGAATTCCCCTGCTGGAGGAATAGCAAGGGTTATGTGGAACAGATTGAAATCTGTCAGGAAAGGAAGGGATTATGGCACGTGGTGAATGACAGCAGGGAGACAGCCATGTCTTAAGTTCACGTGCAATATGTGATATCAATAATTTACAAGGCATTTCCATTCAATTTTCTTTATCAACAAAGCTGTCTAGAGGGCTAGCCTAGTTTGCTGCTTTTGCTACTCCACAAAGAGATAGAATAGCCTTCTACAGAACAGGATTGTATTTCATGTACATATATCCTTACCGTGCCTCCAGCGTGATGCAGCAGGATATATTAGCTGCATCAGCTGTGCCAGCTATTATCCCCTGACATCAGCATATCCACGATTCTGTCATCATCCCTGTGATCTCTTAACACTTAGTGTTTTTTCATCTGCCCACCCTTATGCATCAAGTGATAGGAGAGTAAACCCCTTTGAATATGTGTTTGTCTGTGTCTGTGCTAGAGATTGCTGGGGGGGGTTGCTTAGGAATGTAAAGAAGCTGCAGTAATTGCCTAAGGCTGAGAAGCAGCCCAGTTTGATAGGTCTCCTAGAGACGGCTTTCAGTGCGAGGGCCTGGCATGCAGGGTTGCACTGCTCGATTCCCCATGGCGCCGAGGTATGAGGAAGAACAGATTATTTTTCCTATCATTCCTTCTGAGTGCAGCACTTGCATGGTGCACAGGATGAGTTATTGATGGTCTGAAGGCAAGACTTTCCCGAGACAGTCTTAGAAATCCTTATCAGTGCTCTTTCTGTGTTGAATAACTGAAGAGCAGAAATTAGCATCTAGATATGAACTGGGCGGATAAAATGGTCAATCACCAGCTCGACTAACTGTGACATGTTTAGATACATTTCATTTCAAAGTAGAAGCATGAAGGACAGCCTGATCCATTCTGATCTGTGTAGACTGCTAGTCTTGGCTATTGGAGGCAGCTCCAGTTAGGAGGAGAAACTGGGAGCAGGGATCTTGAATGCAGTTCTATGGATTTACAAGCATATACTAAATCTGTTAATCTTGAACATGGCTCAGCATCCCCAGCCCAACTTCTGTGTTCTGGGGCCTTCTCTGCCTTCATCCCATTCTAGTCATCTTATCCTAGCTTAGTCACTGAGTTTTCCCTATTATGTTCCTTGCTGCACTCTCCTACACATACTTACACACAGAGACACACACCCACATGCCTTCCCATAATAGTAGTCACTGAAACCTGACTGCTCAGAGCATTGAAAATTTGTGCTGGGTGGAATCTGAACAGGAGAGTCACAATATCTGCTGGGGTCTAAAAGGTTCAACCTGACCTAAAGCAATTTAACCTGAAAACCTTAACTGCGAGCAAGTACAGAGGAAAATCTCCTGCTCTCTCCTTCTTTCCCCTGCTTGTGTAGAGACTTTGCACATGAGGCAGCTGTCCCTTCTTTAATGAACCGTTCTCCCACTGCAGTGACAACCTGAGGGCCTCAGCCCTGGGTAGTCCCAGTCCTCAAGTGCAAGCACCTATTCAGCTATTAGAAGACTTGGGGGACTATGTCCCTAAACCTTTCTTGTAATTCTTAGATGGACACGTCTCCTGTGGCTCTTCAAAGGCTCTTCAAAGGTAGAGCTAGTTGCCCATGTTCCTCTGAAGTGCAGATATTTGTGGGTGTGGGTATGGTTGGGCTCAGCGATCTCGTAGGTCTTTTCCAACCATGTTTATTCTGTGATTCTGTGATGCTCTGGGCCTCTGTCCACTTCTCTGCAGAGGGGTGACAGTGTTGCTCCCAGAGCTGTTGCAAGATGTCCGTGTGTAAGAACAGAGACATGAAAAGACTGTTTGATGGGAGTGGGCAGAGTTGATGAGCAGGTTTAATTAGGAAACACAAATTTCCCTGGAAATAGTATTCTACATCGATGTTGTGCTGTCTCTGATCTTGCCTTCTGCCACATATACCGTGTCGTTATCTGGCCACTTGTTTCCTGTCAGAAGATGACCTTCAAAGACTAAAAATAAAAGGAAACTAACACAAAGAAAAGTCAGGGTCTTTTCTGGCCAGCAGAATAAAAAATATGACAATCCTCTGCAGTCCTGATGATACAATCTGTGAAGTGATTTAGCCTGGCACTGCTCCGCTTGCTGCCATGGAGCTACTGCTGCTTAAGACCACATGGGGCCTGGCCTTTTGCTCCCAGCATCTGCTGGTGTGACACAGACTGACAGGGAGGACAAAGAGAGCATTCAGGCAAACGCTCAACACCTTGCTCCATTCTCACTGGCACAGAGATCCTGGTGAATTCATGAGGAGTAATAGCAAAGTTGGAAGGAGTGGGGACCCTGGTGTCCATAGAGCTGTTTGAGACCCTAAGCCTTGATTTCTGGTTGATTTACTAGCAAGTCCCAAGTAACTGAGGGTAATTGAGACCTGACCTTCTGGATCTCTGTCTCTGAAACCAATCAACACCATTTTAGCAGCAGTCTGATATTTGTAGGGAGTCACAGGAGCATGAGGACAAGCAGGGCACCGCAGCCCACAGCCCTCGCATCTCTCTGCAGCACTGGTGCAGGGCACATGCAGAGAAATGTAAGATGAAGCAGATAATGTTTCTTTCTTCCACATGACACTCTCCCAACTTCCATGTGCCTTAAACAATAAATACTGGTTTGGGTTTCATCAGTCCATTTTCTTATCTCCCCAGGAAATCTCCAGCTGAAGAGCATCTTTTTTGACAGTTAAGAGGTTAGGCTTAGAAACAAGCCAGGTCTGGCAGGCTGTCCTCCCTGCTTGATGACCTAAAACTCCCTGTGGCATTTGCCACTTTGCCATCCTCACTTTTTTAGATGTTTGGGTTTTTTCTTATGCAGCATTAATTATTGTTTTGCCAAACAGAAAAACCAGTCTCTGAGGTCTCTAACTGGGTGGCTGCATTTCACATGGAGAAAACCACCTCACTTGGTGCCAGGGTGAGGACGCATTCCTCTGCTGGGGACTAATTATATTACCTAGTGCATATTACAAGCCAACCCTGTTAGGCTGAACCTTGAACTATTCATAGTCATGCCCTCTAATGGGGTCCCTAGCTATCGCAGGTCTCCTGACCTAAGGAGATCATTAATTAATGTCTAAATTTCTGCATGTGTATAAATATGCATAAAACCCAGTCATTCAGAAATGAAACCCCAGTGTCTTTCACCAGCATATATTTGCACTTACTTAATGCTAGATAGAAAGATATACTGCACAGAGACCTCTTAAACATACAGATATACTGCAGATTAGGTTTAATCCTTCACAGTTTGCCTAGGATTTAATTTTTCCCCCAAGTACTTGACTTGTAAATAGATTTGCTACGTATTATTCCAGACATTGCTGATGTGAGTGCTTTGAGTACAGGAAGTTCATGCTTCATGAAAACTAGTTTGCTGGAAACAATAGATACTATTCTTCAGCTTGTACTATCACCGATAATTATCTCCTGGCTACTATGCAAATATCTCATGCCCTAATTTCCACCCTCGTTCATTTAACACATAAGCTCATTACAGTGTAGGTGTTTATTTAAAGGTGCTGCAAATATGTGAGAGCAAGTTGCTCAGAGGCTTTATAAATTAGACACTTGCTTCACTGGCAGATTCCATTCTCTGGTGCAGACATGGTCTGCAATCCACAGCTAATTTTTCCTTAGTCTGTTCAGAAAGGATTCCACAGCCAGGCTCGAGGCCAGATTTTGATCCCAGTCTCGTTATTGGTTTCAACTGAATAACTTCAGGTTTCAACTGGTTCTCTGGCAAACCGAGCCTGTCCTTTCACTCAACTGTCAGCCCAGGGCTCGGCTGCTAAGGGGAAAAGCACAAGGAAATAACCCCTGCTTGCATTTGACACCCGACTTGTTAACTCACTTTGCCAAGGAAAATAAACTCAATAAGAATGGCACACACACCCTCTGCTTCCCATCCCTGCTGAGCACAAAGGTGCACTCAGACTTCACCGTGTGATTTCTGTGTTGTCAGAGGCTTGTGAAGTGCACCCCTTGCAAATTGCTTGTGGGTTCAGAGCACTGAGAGTGCTGTGTAATGATTGCAGTGCCTTGGTACAATCCCCAAGGGCTGACCTCTGTCAGTCACATGAAGTTAGCAGCAGTCTGGTTTGCAGATGGCCTCTCTGACCAAGCCCTGCCTCCATGTACAGCCTAGAGCCCTTATGAAGTTTCACGTGTGTGACCAAAGCCAAAAGGTAGGCTGCATCAGTGGTGCCTGCACTACAGTTCTGAGCAAACTCTGATCAGTTTGTGAGGGAAGCTGATCATAATTCTCCAGCTGAATCTTCTCTCTGTTTGGAATAAGACCTTGCTGCCCACGCAAGGGGATCTGCGGAGCTGTCTGGCATAGCATGGCGCACAGCTCACAGATTTTCCAACAAAGGCTCGGTAAGCAAAGAAAAAAAGAAAACAGAAAGCAGCTGACACGTTCTTATGTCTTTTCTTCCTCCTGGAGGAAGGCTGCCCCTCCTCCCCCTGGAAATACCTAATCACCAGAGTCATGACAAGGGCAGTGTCCCCTTTGCGTTGCAGAGCTGTGCACTCAAGTGTATCCAACCAATTGTGGAAGCTGATGAAGCCATAACAGGGGCAGGAATGTGGAGGAGAGGAAACTAGCCTGTAGGCTCCGGCAAAACCCCTCGTCTGGTCGCTACTGACAGGCAAACCTGCCTTCTTGTTTATCCTGCACTCCCTTTCTGGATCAAAGAGTGAAGACGCGTCAGCCGGAGGCTGCAGAACAAACTCAGTTGCTGGTCTGTTCTGAGTTCTTATCTCTCAGGAATGGCAAAGACCTTCCACAAAACTTTCTTCGTATCAAACTCAGCCCAGAGCCTGAGTTTTGTGAGATAGCCTAAGTCCTGATGAGAAACATTCTCCAGGTGGTACTTTAGCTACTACAGCCAAAATGAGACCAGGTTTTTTTCCCTATGAGTGATGTGCTTTGAGATTTCCAAAGCCACCATGGCAGATAAATGAGCACTAACTTGTGTTTTCACAGGTTTGTGGCAATTGTAAGCCACCGTGGCACCAGGCAGGGGGTGCCAATGGTAATGTTCCTCTTAAACACCTTCATGCTCCAGCGATGTCAGCTTTAGATCCAGCTGTCTTCAATCCAGATCCATTCAGAGGGAACAGACAAGTGCTGCCGTCCAACAGTAGGAACTGCTTTGGGGTGCAGCCTTTTTGTGAGTTGGGCAGTACCACAGCTGCCTCAAGTTTATTCAGCGCTCATGTGTTCTGAATCAAAATTCTGAGGTTGTTGCCATCCAGTCTCTGCTGCCCAGCATGAAGCAAAACCACCCCTCAGTGCCTTTGGCAACTCTAGGTGTGCGATCCTGCCCTGAAGATTATCTGCCTACAGGTTAAATACGGCAGAGATACTGCCAGCCTAGGGAAAGCGATAACCCATTATCAGGGATGCCAGAAGATGCTGAAAGGAACACACAATGCAGCATCATTTGGTTTATAACAGCCCTTATGGAAGCACAGTAATCTATCTCAGAGTGACTATCCCTGCTCTTGTGTGGATCAGTACAAAGAAAGGTTAAGGCAGCATGGCTAGGCAATTGTCTGCTGTCACTTCAAGTGGTGTGACAAAAATCTTAGAAAGCTAGGAGAAGCAAAACAAAACCAGACTAGAACACACAGCAAGCGTACTCCTCTAAAGGCATGGAATAAATGCTTACCCTTCTTGCAATCCTAATAAACCTATTCAAGATTAATTACTATGTTCCACATTACAAATTTGCCCTGCCAAACATCCTTTTTTTTTCTAAAATGCTCCCTCCTAATAGACCTATAGAGCTCAGGCAGCCAGGTTTCAAAGCCAAAAGGGTTTATCTAATGCAAAAATCCCCAATACAGCCCAATTTTAAAAAAGATCCTGTAGTTTAGCTCCAAACATCTCTTTGCTGGTTGATTTTAAGCCCCACTATACACATGCATGTGAAGGAAAAAGATGGTGCCAGCTCCTGTTTATTCCGTGGCAGCAAACCAGATGAACAGGTTCTTACAAAATCTCTAGACAAAACTGTGCTTCACCTGGGAGGACTTCCTACCTCTTCAGAGGTTTCAGGGAGGTCAATTTAACAGTAAATCCACAAAGCAAAACAATTGAGAGGGGTTTGAGCCCTCCCCTAGAAGGAAGGTTTCCTACATTGGTAAATTCAGATGAAAAATGGGCTTCAAAGAAAAGATCTATCTGCACTCATCAGTACCCAGTGGTCCTGTCCCTGTTCAGTGGTGACAAAACAGTCCACGTATACACATGTAGAATTAGTACAGATGGAGTAAAACAGAGAGGCAAGTGAATTTTGAGCCTTTCCTGGACAACTGATATTAGGGGAGCTTCAAGGGTCTGATAAATTCCCTCCTTTCAGCCCTGTGATTAACCCACCCCTCTATCAATGCAACAGCCTTCTCCAACCCACAGAACTCAAGTGAACAGAAATTAACGTCTGCATCTAAGGGCTCACTTGCAGCTCTGTTTTTGATAAGCGCTTTCCTCCTAACCAAGACACAGAGTTGAACTAGCAACTTGAAAGGATAACATCTATCAGAACTAATAAGCGCTAATCTAGCACAGAAGAGATGTTAGCAACCAATTGAGCTGACAGGCAAAGAGAGGAACAAAGTCTGGCTACAGCACACTGACAATCTACACAATTATAAGTCATAAATTATAAATCAGCTTACTGTGGGATAAGGATACAGGCACACTAACAAATCTAACAAATACTTGAAACAACCCTTTAATTCAGCTTGTGTTATAAAATCTGAGTGCAATTCAACTCCTCACACCTGCCCACAGAACAACAACCATCTCGTGTTACTGATCAGAAAGGCTTCCTTCGAGACAATTAATTTATTTAAAGAATTGTCAGACAATTGGCTGCGTGTGTGTGTCACAATTTTGAACCTGTCAGAGCTGCACTTATTCACTAATCATATCCAAGTACCTACAGGCTACAGTTTTAAATGGTACGGATGAATAATCTCTTTGCTCTTGCAGAGGGTGTTTTATGGCTCTTGTAAGCCGTGCATCTATTTTCACTTGACTTTAAAGCGATCAATATGCTGGCACAAAGGCTTTGGGATAATTCACAGCTACAATCTGTAGCAACTTACAGGCTGGTTTGGTTCTTTTAAATTGTTCTGATGAAAAAAATTACTAGAAGATTCTAAGTGCCTAGGAAAAGAAAGAAAGTGCCAGAAAAAGAAGAAAAAGAAAAGCTAAAATGAAAAGGAAATAAAAAGCTCTGTATGCTATAAAATCCTCGGCAGACAAATTCTGTTCTCCTTAATAAGGATGTAAGTCAAGTATGATTCTAGTTTTCATGGAGGCCTTCCAAACTAGCTGTGGGATGGCAAGATGAGAGTTTATCCCCAGGCATTGACCCTGCCCAATGAGGTAGGGAAACACATACCAGCTCTTAGGTCTGTCACTCTGCTCACAGGAAAAGGCAAAGGGGGCACAAACTCCTGCATACAGCTTTAGTTGGTGCTTCTTAGTACCAAGCCTTTTGGGAGCCCTTTGTCTTGGCAAAGAGAAGCAACTCTGGTTGGTGATGGCACTGACCGTGAAGTCTCTGCACAAACACTGGGAAGGGAGTCACAGCAAAGCGCTGCCTAAGTGGGACATCTGGCACCTGATATTTCTATATATGGGAGATTATTGCTCTAAACCTGCAGGCATCTGCCTCACAGATGAAGATTAAACACAACACATTGCTTTTGCTATTACCTCACTTGTTACAAGGCATAAATTAGTCGGTTGATGGATTTCAATGACTAACGTGAGCTATAAAGAAGCAAAACGTTGCATCTGTGCTGGCTGGATAACAATGGGTCTTTGTGGACGCTCTTTTCTTGACAACATCTCCAGCAGTCATGACACAGTCATTTCATAGTGTGCACCAGGAGGAGGAGGTAGTGTGCTTCCAGGCTCTGAAGTCTGTTTCACCAGGGTAAGCAAGTACTGGGCAACACAGTGGTTCCCCCTTACACTGAGTGCAGGGAGGAATTCAAATCAGTTCTGCTGAAGACATGAGCAACTGGTGAGAAGGAAAGGCTGTGTTACATTTCTCAGACATACAAGTCTTTTCACAACTGAGCTCGCAGAGCATAGCCAGACATTTCAAGAAATCCAGGCAGTGAGAAGAGATGATTTTCCTTTGCCAACCTATGCATGGAGGCCTCCACAGCTGCCTGATCCTGTTCCCTTCTGCATCCTCTTTGCTTTTTCCAGAGAAGAAGAGGTGGCGCTGAGAAGGGAGGATGTGGGCCAGCAATTTGACATTTACATACTATCCTTCACCTTAAGCCCTGCTTGATGTTGTGCTTATTAACTCTGGCCCTCTGGAGGTAGATGTGAATAGTTTTCTTACAAACGTGAAAGCAAGAGTTTTTTAAACACTGAGGGAGTTGAGAATTTTAGTACAACTGGTGCTGCTTTTCAGCGAAGTTCTTATTGAATCTGACTGTCCTGTGATCTCAGAGAAAATTTGTGCTGCCAAACAGTGCCTGTATCATGCACATGGTCCACACAGCGCATCAGACACCATGGCAATTGTTGATAGCAGGCAGTCCAGCTTTGCTTTCGCTTACTTGTGCTTTCTGACATCTGAGATAAGGCTCAGCTAGGCTGTGTTCTGGAGGCAGAAACATGGCATTTGCTATGGGGATGGGATGGTAGCAAATAATGAGCAAAACAGGGGTGGTCTGTGCCTGCTGGAGCTAATGAGCTCAGCAAAGGCAAGGCAGTGATTCACTGCATTCACTGGAGGGACATCAGGACTGAAATAAGCTACCTGTAGGTCCCAGATTTATTCATAAAACCATATTGGATATCAGCCTTAAGAAACAAGGAGATATAAATTGGAAGATGTGAGATGTCAGAGTTTGTTAGCAACAAGAGAGATGGCTTCCAAAAAGCTTTTGGAAGGAGAAGCCAGTAAAACTTTTACTGGAAGATGGACTCTGTGCAGCAGCAGAGTGCTGCGCAGTGGGTCTGAATGTCAGCTTAGCAAGAGGCCAAGCCAGCCTCTTCCATACAAGGAACAAGAAAGCCAGGACAGGTAGAGGTGCAGGTGAAACCACAAGCAGCCCAGGAGTCTGCAGTGAGGCTAGCAAGAAAGTGTAGTCCCACCTGTCTGTGAAGCAGAGGAGTTTTTGCAGTGAGAAGCTTGCTGGGCACAGCAGTTACATCAGACAGTAGCCTGGTTATGTTGTATTGCTGGGTAGTGAGAAAAACTGATATGGATGTTTCATGCTCTTGCTGCTCATGTCTTGGTCCTTAAACCTCTGAAACTGCGTGACTCCAGGTACAACATCTGCCAGCAATGGTCTCTGGATGGCGCTAACTGCGGATCTCTACCTGGGGATATTTTGGTGAGGTGGTAGTTGCACCGGACCAGAATCAAGCAAGGAGCTACTGTCACAATTTAAGAAGACAGACAGCTCTGATACAGGCCAGGTGTATTCCCTACACTGTTTATCTTTAAAATAAAATAATGATCCCTGAGGTTGTCCTTGGTCTGATATAAACAAGCCTCAAAGCTGACCCTTTCTCTCTTTTCCTAGCTGTCCCTATATGATGTTGTTGCTACTGCCACAGGAACACTGAGGCAAAACCCTCCTGACTGATCATTCTAAAAGCAATCTATTCTGAAAACCACACATTAGAAATATTATTTATTTTGGGGGTTAGTCAGCTGTCCACCAACTGGTCATGATTTCTAGACAAACCCTGCTGTTAGTCACAGGCATCTGACGAATAGTTTGCATACAATAAAGCTCAGCGGTGGGATCTGTCAGCTGCTTTGCACGCACAGCTCATTATTCACAGAGCCATGTGATCTAACGTGGGATACAACTCCTTTATTTACACAGAGAAACTCTAAACAGGAGATAAACCAGGTAGATGTATATCTATATAGATACATGTCTGTAAATCACAGGGCTAGATAACTAACCCTACAACCGCTCTATTTTGCAAATCCACAGGTGTCTTTGAAAAAGCATCTGAATAATTAAGAGTGATGACTCACAGCACATGGTCACGAGCATGGCCTTCTATTTATAGCAATGTTTCTAAATTAATCTTCTTCTAAGAGCAGTAGCAGTTGAGAAAGAAATATCACCGCAGTAGACATTCCTTCAGACAGACTTACACACACAGCAGCACGTTTCTTCATTGTCACTGCTCTCAGTCCATAAGAAACTCATAGGAAGACAAATGCACAATCAAGACTCCAAGTTTTTCAGTCGATGAGTGTAGTGAGCCACTGACATGCTCATGGAAATGAACGGGTTGTGCTGCTAAACTCCCCACTAAGCGATGAGACTAATCAAACGAGATGGTTGTAATCTGTACACAACTGCATGACTAATTCTGAGAGACGCACTGAGACCCTCAACACAGAGGGTTTTGTTCTACATTCCCTCTGATTTTTCCACTTGTCTAACCTTCCTGTGCTCTGCCTGGGCATTCTGTCCATGTGCTAAGTAATGTGTTTTCTTATATCAGATTCTGCAGTCTTGTATCACTTTATCTCAATTTTAGGGGCAATCAATTGAAGTTATAGAAAGATATAAGGCCTCTGCATCACCCCGGCTATCAGATCCACTTTGCTGTTTATCAATTAAAGGTCAGACACAGGTTAGTGAGAAAAAAACCTCTCTGAAATGCGGGTCTGGTAGCATTATTACAGCTTGAGCTTTGGCATGGGGCTAGCAATGTGTCAGCTATGTAGCACCATGTATAGAAATGGAAGAGAAATGGTAGCTTTCGATGCTGAGGTAAACTCTGGAGCTAAAAATAGACACAGATAAATATACATATCCAGTGTTTTAGGCACCACTGATAGCACTGCTCCCACTGGTTTTGCAGACAAAGCTTTGTGTGGGTGTGTAGAGGTATTTGGCTTTGCTGGTGCTGTCAGGGCTCTACTAGATGAAAGCATCTGGAACAGCCCCTACTGTTGAAAAGTTCGCCATGGGGCTTATTGGCAAATCTCACTCAATCTATTGGGAGGCCAGGGCCATCTGTATGAAGCACAGATGCCTTTGCTGCAGAGCGTCAGCAGCATTGGCCTCATCCCTGGCAGAGATGCTGCTACCATGTTCTCCTGGCCAAAATTACCTCAGAAGAGGGAACTCAGCCCATGAACAAGAACTGAGAGGTTGTGTCCCATTTTCCTCTTCAACTCCATTACACCAGTCACATTGGTGAGCACTGGAAGTGTCAAGTGTAGTCACACAGCTGCAACTACAAGTGCCCAGCTTCATGACTGTTCTTTAAAGCATCCATGCAGGATGGATGGTGATGAGCCCCCATCCCCATTCTGCACACACTGCCTGGTCAGCCTTCTGAAAACACCCCAAGAGGCAAGAGAGACATGTTTTACGCTTATGAGTGCTGTGTTAGTATGTCCCTGTCACATTAAACACACCTCAGTGCTTTAGAGCTCTGCCTTCAGAGATGTTAACAGCTATTTCTCCTCGTACTGCCACAGCGGTAATGACAAGCCTGGCACAGGGCTGGACATGGTAGTGTCAAGGTGTAGTAGCTGCTTTTAATGATCCACTGGTTACTGGAGTGTGCAGCTTTGTTATTGCAGGCTTTCATTCAGCCCTGATACTCAGCTAAATAAACTGTCTGGTCCTTGTGATTTACTGCAGTTTGGCTTCCCTGTTGCCTCTCACTCCTTCTTTGTTGTAGTGGATGTGACTGCAACATGGTATGAGAGGCAGCTCCTGTTTGTGCCGTGCTAGGAGCTGGGGCAGTGCCAGGACTGTGAGCAACAGAAAAGCAAATTCCTTTGCGCTGTCTCAGTTCTTCCTCCTACCTGGTCAGATGCATGAAAACGCTGCCTCAGGACTTTCTGTTAACTGTACCCGTACACACAAAGGACAGTATCTTCTTCACCAGACCTGATGAATAAGAGATACTAGAAGGTCTCATCTGAGGTCATGAGTCATGTTGGGGAATGCCAGCAGCAGAACATCCTGCCTTTGTCCCTCCCTGTGCCTGACTGGGAGGCTGTGACGTGACCAGCTTAGTGAACTGACTGCTGTAAGAGAAACAGTATTTCCCGAAGTTGTCTGACTGGGAACTCACTAGACCAGCAGTGCTGTTAAATCTTCCTCCTTATAGCCGAACTGCTGTCTCAGGTGGTTTTTTGCCAACCTAGCATGTAGTTACTTTGAGGACCAAGCAAGAACACACTGTGGAGATACCCAGCAGGGGTAAGAGAGATGACATTCACATACCCTTTGCTGTCTGCTCTGTGAGCTCATACCTGCCTGGTTCTGAGCAGTTAGTTGCTATGCATCAGCTCCATCGCACATGACTATGAATTATGTGATATCTTCAGGTGGGCCCCACTGAGCAGATGTTGTTGCCTTGTAGTCATCATGTTTATCTTTTTGGAAGTAAGGAAGAGGATCTGGGATCCTTCCATCATCAGTGGATCTGGACAGATACTTGTCTGCAGACTCAAAACAGCAGTTGTTCTTGAAACAGGCCTGTGACAGTAGCATTACAAAGCCACTAAGAAAACCTCTGAGGACCTAACTCATGGTAAGTTATCAGGAGACAGTAAAATGACTCTAAAGAAATTGTTCCTTCTGTGGCGCTGTTGAGGAGGAACTTGGATTTGTGGCACTTTTAAAGGAGAGGAAAGGTAAAACAAAGGATGCTCAGGAAAGAAGCATCTGATTAGTAGGCTGGGGAGCGTTAGTGTGGGTAGTTTGTTGCATTAAAGGATACCAGCTGTGTAAATCAGAGTTTAGCTCTGCCAATCCACTGTTAGCTTGTTTTACATTTTTATAGGAGCAAATCAGTCAACACAGCCATGCACATGAGGAGATCTTCTATTCCAGACGATAAAGGTCTCAACGTACACAGCTGTACTTCAGCCCTGTCTCGTTGCCTTTTATGTTAAGGACTAGTTATCACTTTGAGAAAAAACATCTCGATTCCCACAGTAATTCCCTTTAGAAATAATAGAACAATATAATGGAGATCTATAAAAATTACTCAAAACCATCTACATTACTAAGTGGAAAACATTATCCTTTCTTCAAGACTTTTGAACCACTCCTACAATTTTGCAGCAAGGAGATAATTTTCTATTAGATCGAACAGATGAGGCTGTTAAGTTCCATCTTGTTAACATAATGGCATCTTAGAGTGAATTATTCCGAACCATTCTCAGAATTACCCTTAAGGCAAAGGTTCATGACAAGAGAAGGACGTAGCATTTCATTTTACCTCTTCTGAAACCACTTCTTTCTGCCTGTTGCCTTTAGCAGTTAATCAGCTTAACGGCCTTTACTGGCTACCAGTTTTATGCTGTGCTGGGTCTATTGACAGCACTTGGGACGCTTTCAACAGAATCACAGAGTGCTACTTATTGGGAGGGACTCTCTCAAGCAGCTCTGTGTCCTTCTGGAACTGAGGGGCCCAGAACTGGACACAATATTCCAGATGTGGTCTCACCAGGGCAGAGAAGAGGGGAAGGAGAACCTCTCTCAATCTCTTAACCACCCCCCTTCTAATCACCCCCAGGATGCTGTTGGCCTTCTTGGTCACAAGGGCCCATTGCTGGTTTATGGCCATCCTGCTTTCCACCAAGACCCCCAGGACCCTTTCTCCTATGGTGCTCTCCAGCAGACCAGTCCCCACCCTATCCTGGTCCCTGGGGTTGGTCTTTCCCTGTTGCCAGACCCTACACTGCCCTTGTTGAATTTCATTCAGTTCCTCCCTGCCCAACTCTCCAGCCTGTCCAGGTCCCATGAATGGCAGCCCAGCCCTCCTGGATGTCAGCCACTCCTCCCAGCATTGTGTCAGCAGCAAACTTGCTTTTCAGAGCTGGCTGATGAGATGAGTATCATGGCAAGGCCCTGCTTTGCCTTTCATATAGGTACAAATGAGGATTAAACCTTTGGGACATCGATTTAAAACCAGAAGCTGACTGGAATTCCCTGGCAGATGCTACCATTGAAGAGTGTCTGTTTGGCCATTATTCCCTTTCCTGCACTGATCAGGACAGACAGACAGGTATAGTTTAGAACGAAATCTTGTCATTTTTAAGCAAAACTGCTGTTCTTCTGGTCATTGGCACTTTTGAAGGCAACTTCAAATATCGACAATAAGAATATAAACATCTGAGTAAGGGATTCTGAGAAGTCCAATCTTCTCTGTAAGGAACCAGTTATAAAAACCCTTCAGAATAAAATTCCTCCTCCCAAACACTGATTTAGCAGATCTACCCTTGGAAAAAAACCACTTCCCAGTGTTCTCAGCAGGACAAAATATCACAGGTATAAAAGATTTATCAGGTCACCCAGTCCATCTTCCTGATAACAGGGCATTGTTTTCCAAAGTGTATTTATTCTATTGGTTTGACTAGTATTAGAAGACCTAAGTGATGGATGGTGTTTTTATCATTAACCTTGGGAAATGATTGCAGAGCCTAACAAATCTCTCACATTACAGCCTTTGCTTTGTCAGTAATTTCCTAAGTTTATACTGGTTGTTTTTAACCCAAAGTGTAGGTTCCTACTGAATTTAAGAACAGGAATAGCTATTGCTGGTAGACTTTGACCATCCATCTTCATGCAGGTGGATTGCTTCTCCTCCAACGCGTTCTCACAGAAGTCTGGGAGTATTTCTTCACAGTAAGAAAGGGGAAATTCCAGTCTGGCTTTGAACTGAAAATGATTGCTGAGCCAACAGAGTTGCAACCTGGTCCATGAACCCACTGCTTTATAATGGGAAATAAAACTTTGGATAAAGCTTAACTTTTTCAGCCACAGACATGGTCCAACCTGGCATTGCAAGGATGGGGAACACAAATGCTGCCAGAGATCAGCTCTCAGCTGCCAAGGTGGGAACATTGTACAGCTTGGCTGTCATAATGTCTACCAGACAGTCTTTTGCTTTTATTTTCCATTGGAAAAAAAATTGCTTATCTTTTAAAAGCACTCTTCATTCAAAGGGCTTGGGGCGTTCTATGACAGAAAAGCCAGTCATCCATGGTCAAAGCAGACCATGGAAGCATAGAATTGTTTGGGTTGGAAAAGACATTTAAGATCATCAAGTTCAACCATTAACCTAACCAAGGCCACTGCTAAACCCTCTTCCTAAGGTCTGGATCTACATGACTTTTCAACACTTTCAGGGATGGTGCTTCAATCCCCTCCCTTTGCAGCCTATTCGGGTGCTTCTTGACCCTTTCAATAAAGAATTTCCTAGTGCCTAACAACACTTCCCCTGGCTCACCTTGAGGATGATGAACACAGCCTGGGAAGGACAGAAAGGGACTGAAAACAGAGATCTTTGTGTGCTTTGCAGGCACCATGAAGGCTGAGGGGATACAATTTCTGCCCATCCATGCCGCATGAAGGCAAGCATCAGGAAGAAGATGGGTCCTGCTTGGCTTTCAAGACAACATTGTAATGAAAATAGCAGGCAAATGTTAGCTGTGAGTAAATCCATGTTGGAAAATAGAATTGTTCTTTTGAGATGGGGAGAGGGCAGAAAAATGGTTTTAAGAGGCAATTCAGCAACTCTCTGAGAGACACTGCCTCATATATGAGGAATGGAAAGGAAAGCACTGCCTATCCAGTTGAGTTAGTTATGGGACTGACATTTTTAAGTCACTTTCTGTTAGCATAACCCAAACAGAACAAAGTCAAGATTCACTCTCCCCTCTTTCACAATTTTACAGATCAACTCACATTAGTAAGCTCCAACTTTCATTCAATTCAATCCATTTAGAAGCAAAATTGTTTCCCTGTTGCTCAGAGGCAAACACGACCCTTCTCACAGTATGCAGGCTTTATTTAACCTATCATTTACAGCAAGGTTTCATTTCTGTGAAGCAGGAGTTTCTAACGGATTGTCAAAGTTAAAGAAAAAAGGGGCAACGCTCCTGCTGTTCTTGCAATGTGTGCAGAGGATGTTACTGAAGAGACCAACTTCTGAACAGAACCAAAAGAAATCCTTTGGACCCACTAGCTTGTTCTATATTAATAGTTTGCTTTCTGGTCCTTGAGTTTCCCTTTTGGTTTTGCATTTGTATCTTGAAAGGAGCGTAAGGCAAAAGCAAGGGGAGAAGCTCCTTGTAGTTTCTCATAGCTCCCCACAGTTTCTCTTGTTATAACACTATTTGTATGTAAGAAGTGGGTTTAAGATGCGTGGTAAGAATGATGCCTCTGCACAAGGAAAAGACAAGCACAATCTTAGCTCTTCCTGAACCCAGGCCCAAGCTTCCAGTTCCCTAAGAAACGTATTTCTGCTCACTCCTTTCACTTTGATTATTGGTTTATGGTGCAAAAGGCAGTGACATGGATGGGTGTGCTGTAGTGGAAAAGCTATACCTTTACATCAGGGGAGAAAGAAGTTTATCTTTGGCTTGCATCTGTTGATACTAGTGGTGCTGTGAGGAGAGAGTGAACTGTTTTACCTCCACTTCAGATGAAAAACCAAACCACATTTTCCCTGGACTGAGTTTAACAAGTGGAAAAGGGAGAGGGAAATATTGTTTTCACTTAAGATGGCTTAGCTAACTAGATATAAGAGCTTCTGCTATTTGAGACGCCCATAGGGATTGAAGACGTCCTCTGGAGCTCACCACTATAAAGCAGAATATACCAGCCACCTGTCTTCTTCAGCAGCCTGAGTCGGAAGCCAAGAGGAATACCCTAGGGCAGCTCAGATGGCAAGGATCTTTATTTAGGTAATAAAATCCCACCAACATTGTCCTAGTGGGCATCACAGAAAGCACAAGTATGATAGCAAAAGTGAGATGGGAGAGGTACCTTACCCCTAAAGAAATGCCAAAGGTATATGTTTCACTTAATCTGACTTCAGGTTTGTTGTCCTATATAGTGTAGCTCTATCTTGTCTCTCTGTCCTTACAGGTACATAAAACTGTGCTGGACAGGGCCCTGAATAACTGCATCAAACATCAAAGGAAAACCTGCTTTCAGCAGGACCCCCAACCCCAGGCCCCTTCTAGCCTAAGTGATAATGTGATTCTTCCAAAGACAACAAGAAGGTGGGAGAAACAATAAAACAGGGGTGATCTTTATCTTGGGTGCTCACTTGCTATCTGCCAGACTATCTGACATTCAGAAAGCAACTTCTGAAAGCTAATGCTGGATCTGCCTTTTTTACTTAAAATCAATATCAGGTAGAAATTAGTGATTAAAATCTACTTTTCTGGCCAATGTAATAATAAAAATGTTCATGTAGACGTGGAAATTCCAGCACGAGTGCTCTGACAAAGGGACAGGAAACAGAAGATGAGAAGAATGAGATGACGACACCAAGCTGTGTGGTGCAGCAGAGATGCCAGAGGGTAGGGATGCCATCTGGAGGGACCTGGACAGGCTGGAGAGGTGGGCACCAGCCAACCTCATGGGGTTTAACAAGACCAAGTGTAAGATCCTGCATCTGGGGCGAGGCAATACTAAGCACAGACACAGGCTGGGCAGCGACTGGCTGGAGAGCAGCCCTGAGAAGAGGGACTTGGGGGTGCTTGTGGACGAGAAGCTCAACATGAGCCAGCAGTGTGCACTTGTGGTCCACAGGGCAAATCGGATCCTGGGCTGCATCAGGTGAAGGGTGGCCAGCAGGTCGAGGGAGGTGATTCTCCCCCTCTACTCCACTCTGGTGAGACCCCACCTGGAGTACTGTGTCCAGTTCTGGAGCCCTTACTACCAGAAGGATGTGGACGTGCTGGAGTGAGTGCAGAGGAGGGCCACAGGGATGATCAGAGGGCTGGAGCACCTCTCCTATGAGGCCAGACTGAGAGAGTTGGGGNTGTTTAAGGCCAGGCTGGATGAGGCTCTGACCAGCCTGATCTAGCGTGGGGTGTCCCTGCCCATGGCAGGGGGGTTGTAACTGGATGATCCTGTGGTCCCTTCCAACCCTGACCGATTGTATAACTTCTTCCCAGTGAGAGTGTTGGGGCACTGGAGGGGGCTGCCTGGGGGGTTTGTGGAGTCTCCTTTTCTGGAGACGTTTGAAACCTGCCTGAACTTGGTCTGAGTGATCCTGCTGTGGCAGGGGGATTGGACTGGATGATCTTTCGAGGTCCCTTCTGATCCCCGCTGATTCTGTGATTCCATGATTCTATAAGAAACAATCATTTGTCATAGTAAGGGGCTTGAGTAGTGGAGATCCACAAGTGGATGTGCTGTGGTTTATTCTGCTCAAATCTTTTACCAATTATCAGGATAAGAACGGAAAGCAAAGTTTAAATAATAGAGACAAGTCCAACTTTGAAGAACTACAAAAGGGATTTCCTTGGCAATAAAATGGAGATGAAATTAATGTAAATAAATAATACACACGGGAAAACATTGTGCTGAGCTTCCTTTATGAAGTGATGAGCCGATAGGGGTTTATCATTCAGGAATAAGGTCTCAGGGTACAATAGACAGTATTGTCTCAGTATACTCATCATGCTCAGAAAAGTACATCTAATGTAAGGAGTTTCAAGGAAAGAGACAATGAACAGAAGAGATGAGTAGCTGTTTCAGTTTAACTCCAGCCAGCATTAAGCCCCACACAGAAGTTGCTCACTCCTCTCCAGTGGGATGGGGAGAGCAAATCAAAAAAGTGAGAAGACTCATGGGCTGAGACAGACAGTTCAGTTAGTAAAGCAGAAGTCTCCTGTGTCAGCAGAACAAAACAAGGAATTCACTCACTACTTAGAACTTTCAGGCAGTTGTTCAGCCATCTCCAGGAAAGCTGGGCTCCATCACACACAAGGGTTGTTTGGGAAGACAAGACTGGATAACTTCAAACATCTATCCCCTTTCTTCTTACCCCAGCTTTTTATTGCTGAGCGTGATATGATGTGCTATGGGATACCCCTCTGGTCTGTTTGGGTTAGTTGTCCCTGTTGTTCCCTCATAGCTTCTGGTTCACCCTCAGCCTACTCACTGGTGGGGTGAGGAGCAGAAAAGGCCTTAACTGTGTAATGTGTCTAAGCAGCGCTTGTACAGCTCAGCAGTAAGGAAACCGTCCCTGTTTTATCAGTGATGTTTCCAGCACAAATCTAAAATGTAGCCCCACAGTAACTACTACAAAGGGGATTTTTATCCCAGCCACATCCAGCTCGCTGTGTCTCTGCAGAAATAGCACATCTCACTGTGCAGTTCTGTGTCTCAGAGGGGGTTTAATAAAACTGGAAAAGGCTCAGGAAAAATCATCAAGGACGATAAATGTGTGGAACAACTTCTCAGTTCAAGAACAATTAAGCAGACTAAGATACCTCAGGGACTACTGGAGGAGATGTACGATAGAGGTCTATAAAACAGTGGCCAGAAGTAGGGACACAAGTAATGATTATTCCCCGATTCCTTAAATAAAAGGATTAGTGCACAATGAGTGAAGCCAGGAAATGACAACTTCAAAGTGTACAGGAAGAGCTGGCTCTTCAGGTGTTGTGTGGCTGGGCTGAGGAGCAACACGCCACAGGTTGTTGTGGGAATCTCATGAGGATTTAAGAGCTGACTAGCAGATTATGTGGATTCAGAGGGAAACAGAGAGGGTTTATAGCAGAAAAAAATCCATTGAAGGCCACTGAACATAAAAGATGTGATCGCTGTCTCACAAATATTTGTCCTGCTACCCGTTGGTGGATGATACAATGTGTAGGAAGGTACTATTATATGTTTGCCCCATATTTAAAACTTCTCCCTAAGAATACCCTAAGAATACTCTTGCCCACTTGAAAAGGAAAGACAACTGCTGGAAGTGATCTGACTTAATCTACCTTGAACACGCTGCCAGGGACATGGATGAATCGCCATCCCTGGATGCATTTAGAAGTGTAGATCTGGAGTTTAGGGACGTGGTGTAGCAGGGAGCTTGGTAGAGTTAGGTTAGTAGTTGGACTGTATGCTCTTACACGCCTTTTCCAACCTGCAAACTACCTGCAGGGAAGCTGTAGACAGGTAGGGATTGAGCTCTTCTCCCAGGCAACTAGCAATAGGACAGAAGGGCAGGGCCTGAGCCTGTGCCAGGAGAGGGTTAGGTTGGATGTAGGAAGCCCTTCATCATAGAAAGGGTGATCAGAGCCTGCCATGAACTTCCTAGGGCAGTGGTGGATTCCCCATCCGTGGAGGTGTTGAAGGACAGATTGGCTGTGGCCCTTAGGGCCCTGGTCTGGCTGATGTGGTGATGTTAGGTCCTGAGCTGGGCTGAATTAGCTCAGAGAGCTTTTCCAGCCTCAATAATTCTGTGATTCTGTGAATGATACTACGATTGTGTGATTCTATGACTGTAGAGTGACTTCTATTTTCTCTTGTTCTGCTATTCCTGAAGCCCTACAATCCAAATGTTTACTAAAATGCTTTGTAAAGCTGTCCACAGTAAAGGCATAAACAGTGATGATAGTACAGAGCGTATCTTCTCGCCCACCATATTTGCCTAAAAAGCAAAGCATGCATAGTTTGGGAAATCACTAGCAGAGTCTTCCTATTAAACTCTTCCACACTCGGTTTCCACACAGGCTAGAGCAGAACTTGCTGCGTGATCCAGCACTGAACAGAGCACTCTCCTAGGGACAGGGCAAGAAACAGACTGTCATTAAACCATGCAGTCAGGTGAGAGCAGGGCACGTTTACTAGACAGATTACTAATCCCTTGCTGATTAAGTAAAAAGGAAGGGTACTTAGTATAGTAAAGGAGGAGTTCATTGCAGTGCAGCTCTGTCTCCTGACACAGAATTATTGCTGATTTGTCAAACAAGAAAACACAGTTTATCTCGTTCAAGTCTGCCCTTTTTACTCTCATGCCTTTTTTTAAGGCTTTGTAGTGACGGGTGTCAGATAGCTGAGCACAGCAAAGCCTCTCTGCTAGTAAGAGCAAGTGTGCTCCCATGGGATTGATCCCCTCAGGGGATCCTACAGCCTTCCTCCAGGGATAAAAACTGGCTTTGAATATTACCGGGCTTTACAAAAGGCACATTTCTCTCTTGATCGAAAGCTCTGTCTTGGTATGGTTTCCTCAACTTGGAAACATCCGCACGGTCTGTGGCCACATGTGCCTACAGGATGCTGAATATGTGGTAAGGCAACTCTGACCCCAACACAGACACAGACATGGGGATGAGAGAAGTTTGGGGAAGGTACCTCACATATTTATTTGCCCTTGTTGTATTGTAACTTGACCTTGAGCTTTTAAGATGCTTCATGGAAGAAGAGAATCTTTTCTGCCTAAGATCCCAGGACAATCTCACTGGAGGCTTTAAGGAGTGGTTAAAGCAATTTTGTGAGCATCTTCAGTCCTGCTGTGGGAGATGAGCACTAGGCTGTGAGAGTCTTTGAGGCTTCTTCCAGGCATATTTGTTACAATTCAAGGATTTTCCAGATCAGCCCATTCAATGTATACTTTAAAATTAAATTTGACACAAATCTGCTTCTGTGTCTCTTTCCACACTGACTACACACTCATGGATTCTTTCTTTCACATCATTTCAGCTTTATATGCTTTCAATTCAAATGTTATAAAACATTTACAGCCTCTTGCAGCAAAGCACTGAGGATGTTTATGTTATAAAAGACACTACCCATACAGAGCCCATGGTGCTCACTGCTCTGTTGCTTGCAGTCTCGCCTGCAGCTCTGTACGTTTGCCAGCTGTTTGCGACACAGTCCTTGGATTTCATTGAATGTTCCCATATGGATGCCTTTGTGGAGCTGGAGCCACTGCATCTGAGCTGTTAGCTAACAAGGTGATGTAGAGACTAGAGATGATCCATATTCCTAAATACAACAAGGAGACAAACATTTCTGGTGACAAAAGATTTTAAACAAAGGCTTGGGGTATAGTCTGGTGCTTGTTTCACCATAATGTTTTCATATGGCCACGTGAGTTTGCACCTTCATTCCTAATGGGGCAGCCCATGTTCACCTGTCTCAAAGGGGTTTCATGGGGATGAAACCTGGTGAAACAAGGTTTCTGGTGAAACAAGGATCAGATGAGGACTGTGGGTAGCTGAGCCAGCTGAACAGTGGATGAGTAAAGAGTAATGCAAACAGCTAGATGCCATGATATATGTTGTATTCCCAGTCTCTCTATACTGCTTGCCTATGTACTCTTTCAAACCATCTAGGTCCAGGTCATCAGAAATATTTAGGCAATTCATTAACAGAAATTTTGACAAGCTAGGTTTTAGGTGCTGGTTTTGAAATCTTGATGCCTAAACACCTTCTGGTCTGACAGTTTGCTGCAGGTAAATAACAGAAATGTTTTCCTGTATAAAACCACACCTGTGGGTGAGTATTTACTGGAGAATGGACATGTGAGTGATCCAAACTACCTCTGTGTGCAACAAAGACTGTAGTTAGCCCTGCAGCCTTCCACCTGCACTCTTGCACAGGCTCAAGGACTTGGAAAGTTACAAGAATGTTACATGAAGGGACACTGTGGTGTGAGAAAGACAGCAGAAAGACAACTCAAGGATCGAAAGAGCGAAGCTCAGGAAAGTTCCAAGAGTGTGTGACTGTTGCTTGGACAAAATATGTTAACCAATCATAAGTAAACTAACTATCTGTAAGGCATATACATGTACCAATCATAGTAAGAATTATTAATAGAAATAAGTAAAAATGTATAAAAGCTTCTGCTGGCTTCAATAAATTGTTCAGCTTTTAATTCCATTAATGTCCCACACGCACCCATGACCATTCTCTGACTCAACTCTTCTCTGACATGTACTCACCAGAGTCTTCAGCCAAGAGGATTCAATAAATCTCCATGTACATATAACGAGGTTTTGTGAAGCTGCAACTGCAAACACGGGTTTTCTTGAAAGCGCTTCTGTTACTTGTAGTTGTCTTTTTCCTGCCAAACCTACACCCTCAACTATCCCATCTAATTATTCTCACTGGCCATCTTTCCCCTTTTTATTGCCAGTATTTTTCTTGTTAATTGTGCATGCTTGGTTTTAAAGAATGGTGCCTGCCTTTCCTTATGTGGCTCTGCAAGGAATATTTCTGCATCCTGGGTAGTCTCTCTGACATGTTTATGCCTTGCTGGTTACTGTAAAATATGGAAAACATATTAGGTACTGCAGCAAACCAGGCTGGCACTTCACAGTTAGACTGTTGTGTCTTATTGTATAGTTAAAATAAATGTACCTGATATCAGCTTTATTGCTCCTATTAGACAGTCTAATGACTTGATGTGCAGGAGTTCTTCTAGGAGGATGTTAAAGGGAAAGCACTGATGGCTCAGCTCAGCCCCTGTACTCAGTAGCACCAAGGGAGCAATCAGGGACTGCAGAGCAGTACATGATGCTCAGCCAGGGCTGTGTTAGGGCTCTAAAGTCAATCTCTTCTCTCGAGCTACTATGTTTAACGTGTGATAGTGTGTCAGAAAGAAGTTGTCACAACAGAAAAGAAAGAGAGAAGGTCCACAGATGCTGTTTCTGGTCATCCATTTCTGCTTTTCAGTATAAGCATTACATCTTGGCTGTTCTATCTGTGTGATGCTATAGCAGTCACACAGGACAGCTGTATTCAGCACTGCACAAGCTTTGGTCAATAACTGTCTGTGTGGTTTGAAACATGCTACAGTCATTCCTGAATGAGACCTCTGCAAAGGAATTACTACAGCAACCCAGAGCTCAGTGAATTTGGGGTCTTGAGAGTTTCTGTCACTCACTTCTTCTGATAGTGCCTGGATGGGAATGTCTGCAGAGGAGCAAGGTACTCCGAGGTTGCTTCACAGTGGTGTTTAGGATGTAGTTCATCCATGGGCATGCCTGTGTTCTGTGTCTGGTTAGATGAATCAAGTCAAAGTATCTGTTGACTGTACTGACTAAATCTCCACTGAACACCCATGACACAGATACTGAGAAACAGAGACACTAGACATTAGGCCAAGTGAGTGTCACTCAACATGTGGGATTTGATTTATGAATATTCACTAAAAAATCACTTGGATCTAGTTGTCCTTGACTCTCTTTAATTTTAATTGATGTGAATGCACTCTAAACACCTCAATTCCATTGGAACCTTGCTCTCTGTGCCTGGTGAAAAGCAAGTGCTACAGAGGTCAAGTGTTACCAGCCTCAAGGGTTATACTAAGGGAGGGTGTTAACCATCCAGCCCAAAATCTCGAATGGGTGGCTGTCAGAGCAGGTTGATACTGATGTTATCTCTAAAGTTCTCCTAAGTAGAACTGGTGCCTTACCACTACTGCTTGGCAGAAATGCTCAAGTTTTGAGGAAAATGCTTAGGGCCACATGAGAGCATAAGGCACACAAGGGATCAACCAGGAGTTTTTAGGCAATACATTTTTTCTGGTTATGCTGGATCCAGAGGTGAAAGGAAAGTTCCTCTTCACCTTGTGAAAAGCACCACGAATAGTCATCCACATGTGCATATCTCCACTCCCAAGACTGGGATACTTCCTATGGTAGAAGGAAAGAGAGAGCTGCCAAGACCTTAGTCTAGTGACAAGTCTGACCAAGAAGCAGCGATTTATATTTCTAACTGAGATTGCTGGAGCAAAGAGGGCCCAGCATTGAAAAGACTGGCTTTGACCATATGGAGCAGAGTTTCTGAGCATACGTTCTGCTGTTTTAATAAAGCATTACTTTTGTGAATTCTACCAACCAACCTAGGTTTTAATCAGATCCTGAGCTGAGCTGTGTTAGTCCCTGTAACTCACTGGTGCAGGAGAACTCAGCTCAGATGCTGCTTTTGATCTGCAGTGAAATTGTTCTTTGCACTCAATTTCCCAGCTGGGTTGCCTCCGGCACAAAGGGTCAAGTGATTTGAGTGAATTGTCCTTGGCTTATTCAGGATCAAAGCACAAATTTTGCCTGGTTCCACTTATTTCCTCCACCCACACAGTTAAGGGATCAGTGAACCTCTGCTATCCAGTCTCTGGTAAGTGCGATAGTCAGGGATAACTGAAAACAGACAAACACACCCTGAGAGATTTTCCATGGGCAGATATCAGCAGATCAATTGGGGGCCAAGATTAAAGGTAGACACCGGTGTACTTCAGGCTACCCAAGCAGAAGAAGCAAGAAGCATGAAGCTGCTGGTGCTTCCTGGATCAGCATGCTGCTGGAGGACAGGATGCTTGTGTAGAGGAGAAGACATGCAGGTAAGGAACTCGGGATGCTCTGCTTTGCTTAGCACTGCCTTGACTTGTCCTTATGATACTAAGTGGAGAACATTAACCCCAGGCTCTAGAGAGATTTCAAAAATATTTCCTGGCTATTTAGATAATTAATGCAAGAAACTATTTCACGAGGAAAGACCTCTTCAAAATGCTATTTTAGCTGGGTTCAGCACCTGTTCTGGGCAGTAGAAAAGGCTTCTGTAAAGCCTTTGACTTGATCTTCTGCAACAGCCTTCTCTTTAAGTTGGAGAGATTGTGATCTTCAGTGGATGTGGAGTTGGCTGGATGGTCTCATCCAGAGAATGGTGGTGAATAGCTCAAAGTCTAAATGGAGAGGTGACAAGTGGTGACCCTCAGTGGTCTGTACTGGGAGTAGTGCCATTTAATAATCTCCATCAATTATTTTAATAGTGGTATCGAGTGCACCCACAGCAGGTCTGCAGATGACACCAGCATAGTGGTGCATGTGATGTGCATTTGACAGAGGGCACTGAACAAGCTGAAGAATTGTGGCTGTGGAAAAATCATGAGGTTCAAAATGGCCAAGTGCAAGTTCTTGCACCNTTGATGTGCATTTGACAGGACACCATCCAGAGGGCACTGAACGAGCTGAAGAAGTGTGGCTGTGGAAAAATCATGAGGTTCAAAATGGCCAAGTGCAAGTTCTTGCACCTGGATTGTGGCAATCCTCAATATCTGTCCAGGCTGAAGGGAGCAAGAGTAGCCTTCTGGAGAAATACATGGGGTACTGGTGGATAGACAGCTGGACATGAGCCAACAATGCGCACTTGCAGCCCAGAAGGCCGACCTGATCCTGGGTTGCATCAAAAGAAGTGTGTCCAGCAGGTTGAGGGGGGAGATTCTGCCCTTCTGCTCTGGTGAGACCTCACCTGGAGGCCTGCATCCATCTCTGGAGTGCTCAACTGAATAAAGACATTGACCTATTTGTGCTGCTCCAGAGGAGGGTCACAAAAATGACCAGCAAGATGGATCACCTCTCCTGGGAAAAGGTCGAGACAGTTGGGGTTAATCATACAGGAAAAAGAGATGGCTCTAGGTAGATCTTATTGTGGCCTTTCCAATACTCTAAGAGGGCTTATAAGAAAGATGGGGACAATTTTTTTAGTAGAACCTACTGTATTAGGACAGAGGGTGATGGTTTTAAACTAAAAGAGGAAAGACTTACACTAGGTACAGGGGAGAAATATTTTACATGAAGAGTGGTGAAGCTCTGAATATGTTGTCCCGAGATGTTGTAGATGTCCCATCCTTGAACAGTCAAGGTCAGCTTGAACAGGGCTCTAACCTTGGGGTTGGAATAGATAATCTTTGAAGTTCCCTTTCAACCCAAGCCTTTCTATAATTCTATGGTTAGAAGATTTTCATTCAAGACCTGATCCAAATCAGAGAATCACAGATTCACAGATTCACAGAATTACTGAGGCTGGAAAAGTCTGCTGAGCTCATCCAGCCCAGCTCATGACCTAACATCACCACATCAGCCAGACCAGCACACTAAGGACCACAGGCTCTGATCAATCCTTTCCACGAGGAAGGGCTTCCTAATATCCAACCTAACCCTCTCCTGGCAGCCTCAGGCCCTGCCCAATAATCCTGTTGCTAGTTGCCTGGAAGAAGAGCCTGACCCCCACCTGACTGCAACCTCCCTTCAGAGAGTTATAGGTCTCAGATTTCTCTAAGGCCTCTCATACATTAAGTTCTAGCTGCAGAGCCTCCAGAGACGCCTGGTTCAGTATGAGTTTCTTCTAAACACTGGTGGAATTTGCCTTGAAGTCAGGATTGTTTAAAGAAATAGACTTTGATCTCCTTTGCATTGTGTGGACTTGGGTGGGTCTAGAAATGTTCAGCAGCAAAAAAAGGGCAGACATCTGGAGAATTTCAGTTCTTTTTGGGTGAACAGCAGCTGCATGAGGACTTGAGATACCTTAGAATCATAGAATCCTCATGGCTGGAAAGAACCTCTAGGATCATCATGTCCAGCCCTCATCCCAGCATCTCCCTAACCCCTAGACCTTGGCCTCAAGTGCTCTAGCTACTCGATTTTTAAACATCTCCAGGATTGGGAACTCACAAACATCCTGGGCAGCCAGTTCCAGTGCCCAACCACTCTCTCAGTAAAGAATTTCTTCCTGATAGCTAATCTAACCCTCCCTTGATGCAACTTGAGGCCATTTCCTCTCATCCTATCATTAATCATTTGGGAGAAGAGACCAGCACCAGCCTTGCTACGCCCCCCTTTTAGGCAGCTGTAGAGAGCAATAAGGTCTCCTCTTAGCCTCCTCTTCTCTAGACTAAATAAGCCCAGTTCCCAGTTCTCACAGGGCCTGTTTGCCAGACCCTGTTTGTATTTCAAGAGTAGGGTGTGGGTTCCTGTGTTCTCTAGTTACAAAGAACTACAGTGGGCACGCTGAAACTTGCCCATAGGAGAAGAGGCTGTGGTACCAAGCAAACACAGCACACTTCCAGGCCACAGAAAACATTTCCAGTCAGAAGGTAAAATGTTAGTAGAGTGGCCTGTCTGAACTGCCAGAGCCCACACAGATCTATTCTAGAAACCTTCTGTGAACACCGTGCTTGGTGGCATGCCTTTTATTGCCGGTGTGCAGTCACTCCCCTTGCAAAATGCAGCTCCTTTCTGAGCTGCTGTGTATTTTGGTGATCTGTGACAACACACAAGAGTGGAAAAGCCCCTGGCAATGCATGGAAAAAAGATCATGACAGCAGTTTGTGCTTTGAAAGTTCAGGGTGAGCTTTCAGTGGAAGTTTGAGAGTGAGAAGTGATGTATTTCTCATTAAGTCGGAACCAGTTCTGCTGTCCCTGTTGATGATGTGCCCTTGTTTCAAACCAATTAAACTGGAGCTAATCTCTCTGCTGGCTTGAGGCTTGCTGTCTGTGTTACATACAGCTCCTTTTGTGCACGGGGTGGTGATGGATGTTTTTGTAACCTACATCTATATAGGAGAACAATCATCATTGGGCAAACACAGATCTAGTTTCTGAGCCAGGCAACTCTGAACTTGATTCAGGGACAAAAGAAGGAAAACTGAAAGGCTCCCATTGACTTTGCTCTGTGTTAGATCAGGCTGTCACTGTCTCCATTCAGTCAAAGACATACAGGAGCTAATTTAGGGCCGACAAGGTGAATAGCCTGAGAAGTGCAATAACAGGGAAGTAACCCTTCTTTTTATCACCTGCCTTTGGTGAAGTGTGGCTGAAAGGTTTTCTGGAGGAAGGATTTTTGGAAGAAACACAGAAGCATGAGCACTGCCTGACTCTAAAGGAATTCCCACACATGGGAGTTTTTTGGGTTTTTGTTTGTTTTCTTTGCTGAGAATTTGATATCATGTTAGAAGGAGTATTAAAAAAAAACAAAACAAAACCAGAGCAGTTTGGGGGATGACTCAGGTGAACAAATTAAATTCTCTGTGTCTAACTCCAAGAAAGATCTGGAGGTGTTGGGGCATGTTCAGAGGAGCAAGGAGGATACGGAAGGAACTGGAGGGAAAGTCTGATGAGGAAAGGCTGAGAGAGCTGGGAGTGTTTACCCTAGAGAAGAGGAGGCTCAGGGAGGAACCTTCTCCTTCTCTACAATTCCCTGAAGGGAGGTTGTAGTCAGGTGGAGGTTGGGCTCTTCTCCCAGGCAACTAGCACTAGGACAAAAGGGCAGGGCCTGAAGTTGCACCTGGGGAGGGTTAAGTTGGATATTAGGAACCTCTTCCTCATTGGAAGGGTGCTCAGACCCTGGAATGGACTGCCCAGGGCAGTGGTGGAGTCCCCATCCCTGGAGGTGTTTAAGGACAGACTGGCTGTGGCCCTTAGTGCCCTGGTCTGGCTGATGTGGTGATGTTAGGTCCTGGGCTGGGCTGGATGAGCTCAGAGGGCTTTTCCAGCTTCATTAATTCTGTGATTTGGATGTACCTGCTAAGACACATCTCTTCCTAGAAAAACTCTAGGATCCTTTTTACTGGAAAGCCACAAAACCCCATAAGCAAAGCAGTTAACCAGTGAGAATAAATCCTGAGGTCCAGTGGGCTTAGAGGACTCCCTCTACAAGCTTGCTTGTAAATGTGCGACGCTGTGAATTTTCTGCTCCTTTAACCAAGCTCCTAGCTCCGGCAGCTCCCTCAGACCCGAACGCTGAACTCCTGGTGATACATCACCACCATGCGGTCACTGCAGGGGAAATAAACTGACGTTGAAAAGTTGGGAGCCACTTGAGCGGCTGTTTCCAAACCTGTGTAGTTATTGTGGTAACAGAAGATCTCACAGCACTTGGCCACAAGCCCTGCTGTAATGGGAGCAGGTAGTGGACCTGTCTGGGAACACTAACACAACAGTGCTTTGATCTAGGTCTGGAGTAAAGCCAGGCACGGAAAGAGGCACACAGGCAACATCCCATGTAGAATAATCAAATAGTTTTTGATAGATGACACCTTCAAAATCGAGTCCAACCTTTTCCTAGCCCTGTCAGCACCACTAAACCTTGTCCCCCAAGGCAATATCTACTCTTCTCTTAACACCTTCAGGGATGGGGACTAAATCCCTTCCATGGGCAGGCTGTTCTAGTGCCTGACAACCATTTCAGAAATTTCTCCTGACATCCAACCTGAACCTCCCCTGGGCAGCTTCAGGCAATTTCCATTTCAGCATTTTATCCTGTTTTAGGTTCTGATATGTGTGAGACAGCACACACTGAGAGTGCTGTGAAGGGACTGTCCCTAGTGTGGGGACAGCATTGGGTATTTTGCTCAAGTACTCAATTGCATCCTTTGGAAAGAAGTCTTTAGTGAATGCTTCAAACACAGTACAGCAGAGCATCATAGAATCATTAGGCTTTGGAAGGGACCTCGAAAGACCATCCAGTCCAATCCCTCTGCCACAGCAGGATCACCTAGACCAAGGTGCACAGGAACACAGCCAGGTGGAATGTCTCCTGGGCAGCCTGTTCCAATGCCCTGTTACCCTTCTTGGGAAGAAGTTCCTTCTGATATTGATATGGAACCTCCTCTGTTCCAGCTGGCACCCAGTGCCCCTTGTCCTATCCCCAGATGACCTTGAGAAGAGCCTGGCTCCATCCTCCTGACACCCACCTCTCACATCTCTATAGACAGGAATGAGGTCACTCCTCAGCCTCCTCTTCCCCAAGCTAGAGACCCAGCAAAGAATGACACAGGTTTGTTCTGTATTTCCTGTACAGTTTCTAATTCATTTTGAGGAGGCTTTTCTTGTGGAAGGGATATTCCACTTGAGGATCTGGGACACTTCAGGAGTACTGCTACTTCCATTAGGATTGGGTGCAGTGCAGAACCTTAAAGCATGCTTGTGTCAAACACCTGAGGGATAACTGCATAGAAGACTGAGCACTTGATTTGTTTTAGCATAATGGGAGGGAGTTCGCCCCTTGTTCTGCTTTTGCCATACTATTGGTTTTATCTCTTCTCAGACATGTAGGATTTTCCAGTAAAGAGAACTATCTTTATAGTAACTTTCTGCAAGGTTCAATTCTGCCAGTTGTCTCTCATTATTAACTGCAGACCAAACTCCTCTGGTCCTTGAGGGATTGCACTGGTTGGGCTTTAATTTTATTAGCTAAGTGAAGACTGTGAGCTCCTTATTCTTCCTCTTGCACAAACCCAGCCTCTTCTTTACTGTGAGTTATAATGAACCCCCAAATGTGAGTCTTGTTAAAATGCTTTGGTAAGGCATTTGTGTGCGATGGATCTAGATGTGGCTGCAAAGCAGACTAAAGCAGCTGCTGTCATATTTCATACTCTGCATTGTATAAGAGCAGAGGCCCTGAAGGAAAAGCACAAGAACAGGCAGTAGGATTTTTACCTCTCGAAATACTAACTGCTTGTGAGGTGTGTAACAGCAAAGAGGAAAGAAGTAACCATGCCCCAGGAATATATTCAGCCACACCAATAAATTCTTCTACCTAATTTATTTATTCAGTCTTTTAATAGTTCATTGCTTCACATGTATTTTTCTCTCTTTTTTATCAGCCTAATCCTAGGAGGTGCTGAAGCACCTGGTTTGCACATGCCTGAGGATGTGGAGCCATAATGAAGTTTTTCTCTGCTCTAATAGGTTAAGATCTCTTTCTCTGCCATGGTGGTACCACCTAATGAAAGTACTTTGCCATGGCGAGAAAGCTTTTTGAAGGGCAATATCATCTTGGTCATGTCTGCCTCTAAGTGATCTTCTTTGGAGGATGCTCGCTCATAACACTAAGAACAAGGACCTGTTGGAAGCAGGTCTAGAGGAGGATCACAGAAATGATCAGATGGTGAAACAGCTCTGCTATAAGGACAGGCTGAGAGAAGAGAAGGCTCTGGTGAGACCTTAGCACTGCAACAATGTAGGAGAAAGGGCCTGGGAGTCCTGGTGGACAGCAAGATGATTCTGAGCCAGCAGTGTGCTCTTGTGGCCAAGAGGGCCAAGAGCATCCTGGAAGGGATCAGAAGGGGGGTGATTAGCAGATCAAGGGAAGTTCCTCTCCCCCTCTACTCTGCACTGNGGCAGGGGAATTGGACTGGATGATCTTTTGAGGTCCCTTCCAATCCCTAATGATTCTATGATTCTATGATTCTATGTCAGTCCTTAATGAGGCCTGTAAGAAATGTGAGGCAGACTTGTTTAGCAGGGTTTGTAGGGACAGGACAAGAAATAATGAGTTTAACCTGAAAGAAGGATAATTTTTTTACAGTGTGGGTGATTAAACACTGGAAGATGTTGCCTAGAAAGGTGACAAATGCCTCTTTCTTGGAAATGTTCAAGATCAGTCTGCACAGAGCTCTGAGCAACCTGATCTAGTTGGAGATGTCCCTGCTTATTCCAGGGAGGTTTGTCCCTTCCAACCCAAATCACTGTCTGATTTGAAGATTATGATTCTAATTTTCTGGGGTTCTAGATCCTGTGAACTTCATTGTGGCTTCTGTCTCCAGCTCTCAGAATTGTGATGCCTGAAGATATCAGATGTTCATTTGGGGTATAAATTACATGGGACAGAAAGTAGAGCACTGTGTTCATCAGTAGCCTTCAGCTGAGACAGAGGGTAAGTGTAAATCCCACGGAAGCATGCCAAGACTCAGACTATGCAAAATTAATCTCTTTTTGGGATGCTTTCCAGCCTGGATATTGAATTTTTTGAATGTTCTAGATCTGATTAATCTCCTGTGAGTTAATTTGCTTTCACAGCAGTTGTGACATTTATGAGCAGGGACTTTCAGGCAAACCAAACAGGAACCAACAGGCACTCTGGAAAAAAATGAAGAAGGATTGCACAACAAATTAGGCAGAAAGTCGTAGAATCATTAGCGATCAGAAGGGACCTCGAAAGATCATCTAGTTCAATCCCCCTGCCACAGCAGGATCACCTAGACCAAGTTGCACAGGAACAGATCTAGGCAGGTCTGGAACATCTCCAGATAAGGAGACTCCACAACTCCTCTGGGCAGCCTGTTCCAATGCACTATTACCCTCACTGGGAAGAAGTTCCTTCTGATATTGATATGGAACCTCCTCTGTTCCAGCTTGCATCCACTGCCCCTTGTCCTGTCACCAGGTGATGTTGAGAAGAGCCTGGCTCCATCCTCCTGACACCCACCCCTCACATCTTTATAGACATGAATGAGGTCACCCCTCAGCCTCCCAGCTCCCTCAGCCTTTCCTAGTAAGAGAGGTGCTCTACTTCCTTCATCATCTTCGTTGCTCTACGCTGGACACCCTCCAGCAGCATTGTGTCCTTCTTGGACTGAGGAGCCCAGAACTGGACACAATCCTCCATATGTGGTCTCACCAGTGCAGAGGAGAGGGAGAGAAGAACCTCCCTTAATCTGCCAACTATCCCCCTTCTGATCCCTCCCAGGATGTTGTTGGCCATCTGGCCACAAGAGTACACTGCTGGCTCTTGTACTCAGTCTTGATGTAATCTCAGAATCCCAGATTTACTGAGGCTGGAAAAGCCCTCTGAGCTCATCCAGCCCAGCCCAGGACCTAACATCACCACATCGGCCAGACCAGGGTACTAAGGACCACAGCCAGTCTGTCCTTCAACACCTCCAGGGCTGGGGACTCCACCACTGCCCTGGGCAGTCCAGTCCAGGCTCTGAGCACCTTTTCCATGAGGAGGGGCTTCCTAACATCCAACCTAACCCTCCCCTGGCAGCTTTAGGCCCTGGCCTCTCATTGTAGCACTGGTTGCCTGGGAAAAGAGCCCAACCTACAATCTCCTTTCAGGGAATTGTAGAGAGGGAAAAGGTCCCCCAGTCATCTAGTATAAAAATATAAGAGTGGAGGCATTTTGCCTCTTTCAGCTTTTGTGACTCTGCAGAGATCCTGCAGTCATTTAAATTGTCAGGTTTTTAAAGAGAATGTTAAATGAGACAATGTAGAAGTGGCCCATAAATGCTCTCAAGGGCTGAAGAGTGATGCTTTTCTTGACAGACTTGAAGAGCCCTATTTACCTACTGTATCCAGAAGGAGATTGAGTGTCCTGGCAGAGCATTCTTCTGTCAGGGGAACACACGAAGGGATGTGGAGTCAAGGGGAAGGGAGAAATGTTGTACTTCACAGAGCCTTATGTCTATGCCAAACAGTTACAGTGTGCTATCAACTCTCATTGGAGAAAAACATCAGCTTTAGAGCACCCTTCTACAAAAAAAGGCATAGCATCATGGTGAAGTGCAAAACCAAGATTAATTCAAATGATAATTAAACAAACGCTTTTAATAATGAAGGAGCTTGTCCACTGAGGTGAGCTAAAGAGAACCTTAGATTGACCAGATCTTCATATCCTTCAGGGAATAATAGAAAGGGACAAAGTCCCCCCTGAGCCTCTCCCAAGCTAATCACCCCCAGCTTCCTCAGCCTCTCCTCATCAGATTTCCCCCCCAGTCCCTTCCTCAGCCTCATTGTTTCTCTGGACCTGCTGCAGCCCCTCAATCTCTTTATTGAACTGAGTGGCCCAGAACTGCCCCAAGTTCTTGAGGGGAGGCCTCACCAGTGCCCAGTACAGGGAGAGAATTATGTCCCTTGTCCTGCTGGCCACACTATTGTTGATAAAAGCTTCTAGCTTTAATTGCTAATAATGCTTGAAATTCTAGAAAGGGCTTCAATACATGGCATTCTGAACAATGCCAAGCTTTTAGGTTATCAGTGGGTAACAAAATAAACAAGACATGCACATCTACTTTTCTTCTATCTCAAGATTTTCAAGGAAAGAATGAAAACTGATTAAGTCATGGGGAAATCCTACCCTCTTCACTAGTTCAGCCATGGCTCACTTTCTCATGTGCTGTTTTTCTCACATTCAGCAAGACAATGTTGGAAGACCTGCAGATCCGTGGTCTCCAGATCAAACTTCTGGACACCTTACTTTTTCTTTGCTTCCGCAAACAACTCCTCTCTAACTCCTTACAGTTTCCAGCCATGGTCTACAGGAAATCACTGAACTCAAGGTCTGCCATGCTCCCATAGATCATAATGGATTCATCCTTCAGGCATAGGCCCAGTTCATTTTTAACCCCCAAAATTCTGTTTCAATTAATTTCAGAAGGGTGGAATTGTTAGAAAAAGGATCACATTTTGTTTTTAAACCTGTAGCTTAAAATCATTTGCTGCCCTCAGTTCTTGTACTATGAACACCAGCAGATAGTCTCTCATAACTATTCTTTTCACATCTTCCATGACTCTGTGCATCTTTGACAATTTATTTGTTCCTTGCACAGGAAACTATCCTTCTATGTTGATAATTGCTGTCAAGCTTCTGTGAAAGCTTTCTGCTTCTAATGTCGGTTGTCGAGCTGTGACATCCGGAGACACAGACAGCTCCAGATGCACTAAAGAATTTGAACATAATGTCATAATAATGTCTTGTTTAACCTACTTCAGTGATTCCGTTTGCCTTTCCTAGAGTCTCTGAACAAAACCCATCACAAGGTCACTTTTCTGAGCAATAAAACCTAATTTAGAGGCCATAACTGCATCTAGACAATGCTGTGGCTGTTTTTATTTATGTTCATCACTTTGGACTGATCTATCTAAGCAGAATTACATCTGCTGTGTTATCACCCAGTCATTTAGCATCTTATGTTTCTTGCACTGCTCTTCCAGGGTTTATTAATTTTAACACAATGCCATGTGAGCAGAAGACCTCCTGCTTGCACTTAGCAATACAGAAGGTGCAGAGAAGCTGCAACTACCTGAATCATTCTGTGTTCCTGCACCTTACAAAAGCTCTCAGCCTTCTGCTCAGCAGAACAAAAGAACAACCTATATTGATGCAAATAGTTCCAGTTCTTCCTAATCTTACCAAGACAATCTGGCCTGATCAGTTGGGCAGCTCTTGTGCCTTTGACTGCAGAAAGTGAATGGTTAAATGATCACAGGGAGCTCTGAACTGCTCATTGTACTCCACTAAATTGTGAACAACTACACTGGGTAGTTAATCAGCTTCATTTGCACAAGAGTCACAAACAGCTTCTGCACTGCCTCATGCTTGTTTCTGGTCACCACAGATAGAACACACATGTTCCTACCATGGCACCAGTGGACGTTTTTGGCACCATAGGATACAGCTCAGACAGGGCAAGCAGCCAGTTATTGCCAATAGAGTAGCTGTGTCCTCATATAAAGCTTAGCAGGATCTCATCTCAATCATTCACAGAATCACTGAATCATTGAGGCTGGAAAAGCCCTCTGAGCTCATCCAGCCCACTCCAGGACCTAACATCACCACATCAGCCAGACCAGGGCACTAAGGGCCACAGCCAGGCTGTCCTTCAACATCTCCAGGGATGAGGACTCCACCACTGCCCTGGGCAGTCCAGTCCAGGGTCTGATCACTTCTGGCCCTGTCCTCTCATCCTGGCGCTAGTTGTCTGGGAGAAGAGTTCAACCTCCACCTGATTACAATGTCCCTTCAGGGAGCTGTAGAGAGGGAGAGGGTCCCCCCGAGTCTCCTCTTCTCCAAGCTAAACAACTCCAGCTTCCTCAGCTTCTCCCCATCAGACTTTCTCTCCAGTCCCTTCCCCAGCCTCATTGCTCCTCAGGACCTGCTTCAGCCCCTCAATGTCTTTCTTGCAGTGAGGGGACCAGAACTGCCCCAGTACTGGTAAGGAATGGCTCACCAGTGCCCAGTATAGGGGGTGAATGATGTCCCTAGTTCTGCTGGCCACACTATTGCTGATACAAGCCAGGATGCCATTGGCCTTTCATGCTACCTGGGCACAACGCTGGCTTCTGTTCAGCCAGTTGTTAACCAGCACTACCAGATCCCTTTCTGCCAGGCGGTTATCCAGCCACTCATCCCCAGTCTATAATTGAGTTAATGAGATGATTCAGTCTCAGATGATAAACTGAATATATATTGCCACTGGGAGAGTGGTTCTATCACTCAAGTGAAAGGAATGCTTGAAAATCGGACTACACCTGCTGAACTGAACTTGTTAGCGACGAGCAGAACATTTTGGTAAAGAGCATCCTTGCCATGAGAGGGCACCAAATCCCTTTGAAAGCTGCTTTCTCGCCCACGAATCTAGGATTTGTACACCACCTGTTCAGAGCCTGAGCCCTGATCTGTCTATCCACAACCCCAATGATTTTGCAGTCATATTGCTCGTCTCTCAGTGTCTTCCGCACTTCTACTACCGTTTTGGACCTCAATCCCACCAGTGTCTGCCAGATTTCAGGATGGAAGTTGTGCAGCCCCCTGCCTGCCAGAGGGAGCATGAGGAAAACGCTACTTGCATACATTTCTTCCCTTGTCAGGCACATGGCCTTCAGGGATAGAAGCTACACTGGGCAAGCAGCAGAAAACTTGTGGGGTTTGGAGGACACGACAGGGAATGTCACCGATTAAAAGATAAATTGGCTGGAAAATCTGGGAGTGGATGGAGTAGAGCTGCTAGGACATTGCCTCACTGCTGTACTCCTTAACTACCCTTCTCAGCTACTGCTCACCTGTGCTGTTCTTTGTCGGGTATTTATTTAGGACATGAGGCTCTTGGGTGCATCTTTCTATTTCAGTTGCTTTGCTCATCTTACACCTTTAGCTTCTTCCTGAATAAAAGTCAGCTTCAACTAAAGTGAGGCTGCAGGAGGATACCAAAGGAAGGTGTAGGTTGCACACTGAAGTGTCCCGTGAAAGCCTTTCCATTTGGGCTGGGTATATCGGGCTAGGATTCAGTCAAAGCCTTAATTTAGGATTAGGGTTAGGGCAGAGCTTCAGTTAAGGATTGGCTGCAGAATCCTTCAACTGCTGAAGGATGCTGAGTTTGTTGCTCATTTTCTGACAAGTGATACATAGGCTCCTGTTAGTATTTGATAGAAAAAAATGGATGCTTCAGTCTTTAGGGAAAGTGGAACAAGGCCAAACAATTAGTTACACTGCTGGGAAGCTAGAGTTGCTCTGCTAAAATTAAATGAGTTGCTGTGGCTGTGATTTACTCTATTTCACAGCCTTTTAATTCTGCTGAGTTTGGCAGGGTTATCACAGATTTATACCAGGGTGAAAGGTCCTCTGACTCTGCTCTGAGAGCAAAATCTGGAGCAGCTAAACATAAGGAGATCAGTGTGCTTTGTTATGGAACTGAGCTGTACAACCTCTAAATAATGTCACATGCTGTGAGTCTCCTCTGTAAGTTCTTAAATATTTGAATAAAGAGATATTTCTGAAACATTCCTGGCTGGCTCTGAGGTTCAAAGTGTGATGTTGACACGAGTGTACTTTGAAGGAGGATCTCATCAGAGTGTTTCAGGCTTTTTTCCCTCGCTTCCCTTCTTGCGGGTATGAGAGATAAAGTAGTGCCAACCTCTTTCAAAACAGAAAAGAAGAAAGAGAACTAGAACTTCCATGACCACCTCTGAGAAACTCAAAAGAACTTGGGTGAATCCCAGCTGGATTTGTAGAGCTGAAAAATATCTCTCTGGTGAAGAATCAGCTTCCCTCTTAAAGTTGCAACCAACAGCGAGTAGAGGAGGTGAGAGAAAAGTATGGAATACAATTGTGCTGGGACTAAGTCAAGTGTTCCCGAGTGCAAGGAATGATGGAATTTTAGCTATTAATAACAAGACCCCAAATGTCAGGCTTTGCTCTTGAGTACTACAAACGATTTCTCTCAAAAGTGACTTTCTTCTGTGTTTTAACGGAAGTGAGATTTGTACCTCCTGATTTTAGGTGTCTGCAATGCATGGCTATGGGGCAGATGTCTGAGATCCACTGAAATACAGTGGAGATCTAGTCAATCTGATTTAGGATGGGTTTCACTGGACCAGAGAAGAGAGTGTATTTTATTGAGAAAGCATATCCTAACTTACACTAGGAGTAACTCACCAACGACTAGAAGCTGCTTAATGAACATTGATGTAGATGCTTGTACTGTAAACACTCCCATCTGATGGAGCCTACTTTGAATCTCTGAAGAGGAAGAAATGCCAAATCATCCATGTTAAGAAAACATTTTCAGCATTCGTTACACATCAGTTTTACAACCCAATGTAAATAACAGTGTAAAAAACATTGATGATGAACATAATCAATAAGGATACTGTGGCTGGTGGTTAGATTGTTCAAAAAATGTAGTCTAAATTCAGGTGCTAGGACCACATTACAGTATCACAGTAATGATGAGGCTGGAAAAGACCTTAAAGATCATCCAGTCCAACCTAAAACCACCCAAGTAACCCTAAACATCTGACATCTAGCTCATGCCACTCAGCACTTCATCCAGCCTAACCTTAAACACCTCCAGAGACAGTGACTCGACCCCCTCTGTGGGCAGCCCATTCCAAAAATGGATCACTCTTTCAGTGAAAAACCTTTTCCTAATGTCAAGTCTAAACCACCTCCCCAGATGGAGCTTGAGACTGATCCCTTGTCCTGTCTCTAGTGTTCAGGGAGAAAAGACCGACTCCCAAATTCAAATAAAAGAAAGGCTGTCAAAGGACAGGGACCCTCTTGCATTGGTCCAATAAGCTCTGGGATCTGAGTAGTAACCACAGGTATAATCTTCTTTGTAACTGAAAGTAAACAATTTAAAAAGAGACCTCTTGAACAAAAGATTTGAATTGTGGTGTCTTGGCTTTGAGTCTAACATCTTCATTCTCCTCCCTACACACTATCAAAAAATCCTGCCTTCAGTGGATATCAACACTGCTGGAAGTCATACTAATTCAACTGTCTAAACATCTTGCAAGGCCTAGAGCAGCCACCTAGCCCTTTCTGTGTGTTATACTAAATACCTTTCAAACTACGAAGTGTGAAATGAAGTGCCAGCATAATGAAAGTCATACAACAAATAGGAGTCGAGCACTGTGACTGCAAACAGTCCACTACACTACAATGTTATACTTAGCAGAAAAACCCCACAGTGCTGCTTGAACTCCAACAGCAACCTGCCTGCATGAACCCTGCGCTCACAGAAAGGGTTCATTCCCAGGTAGAGCTTTTCTTTTCTCAAGGTCAGATAACATTCTACAAGTGGTCACTTGCCCAACTTGTCAGGCAGGCTAAGGTCTCTGCTTTTGCTGCGTTTTGAACTGACTTTCCCAATACTTTACACACACACACACACACCCCCACCCAATGCTGGTAATGGACATGACAGTTGGTTTTAGACAGGAAGATGGTATCTATCAGTTAGTATCTTCAAACATTCCTTCTGTAGAAATCAAGTTGAACTTTTTTCCTGATATCTCAGGTTTACTTGTTTTGGGGAGGATGGTGGACGCACTTTGTCAGTGTGCCCCATCCAGACCAGTCCACTCCATCCGGTGTGCACTCCACTTTGAGCTGAATATTAAAAAGCAGAACTGGACAGTCTTGCAATGTCCCACCCCACCCCTTGGAAATCCTATAGGATAAGGAAGAGGTATCTATTGTCTGTTCATGTGCACATGCAGATAAAATTTCTTTAACCAACTGTAGTCACTGGATTGCCTCACTTCAGGGCTAGAAATCTCAGAACGTGGCCTCTGGAGTTTATTTCTTCACAAACTACTTTGATGATAAGAGAGAACAAAGGATAACATGTGGATGGGGTAGAAAGTGAAGGCCACTTGAAGGAAATGTTCTAAAAATGTAGGCTCAAAATCAGTTTCTAAACTTTAAGTGACTGTTGTGGGGTATATTGGAACTTATTTTCTAGAAATGGTGAAAATCTGGAACTTTCTTCTGCACTCTGGAATTTAATATCTTGAACTTGGAAACCCAAATCAGTCATGTGTAATAAAATGGAACTGCTGAAAGTCTTCCAATTCACCATGCTAAAACTTCTATACCCCTCTCTGCTTCAGGATGATATGTTGTGGCTTCACAAATCAATGGCTTTGATCTGGGGATGATATTGTGGTAGAAAGACAAAGCCTATAAACTAGTGGTTCCAAACCCCAAGACAGGACAAACTCAGTTTTCAGGCATGGTACCTAAGACCTTGGTGCCTGCTAGAGAGCCCTCAAAATTTACATAGTCTTGGAAAGTCATTTCTCCCTCTTCTGAACCCCATGATACCTGCTTCTTTCTAGATTAGCAGTATCCTTATAAAAGTTCTAGGTTATGTTTTTCAATCTCTAGAGAACATGCAACGAGCTAAATCTTTTACAGTCCTTCTCCTTATGGAGACGTGGCACAGGACTGCCTTCTTGGCATCTAGCAACTCTAAAATGATGTTTAGCTCAAGGAAAGGTGAAAGACACATATATGTATTTCTTCTACACATCCCACGTGGACAATATAATTTCAGAAGCAATAAATAAATTATAAGAGATGTCACTTCTGTTCACTAGATACTGAGCCACAAAAATCTTGTTGCATTTTTTCTCCTTCTATCCAGATGTCTCATTGAGGTTTTCTTGACAAAGGATAAGGAGAAATAGAAAATAGTGTTAAAATGAATTCTTTAGGGGGATGCAGTCCTGCACTTCGCTTAGGTACATTACATTTTGGCCAGAAATAACTCCCTGCAGCTACAGACTGGAGGATGAGTGGCTGCAGAGTGGCCTGGCAGAGAGGCACCTGCGAGCACTGGTGGACAGCTGGCTGAACAGAAGCCACCACTGTGCCCAGGTAGCCCAGAAGGCCAATGGCATCCTGACTTGTATCAGCAATAGTGTGGCCAGCAGGACTAAGGATGGATGTCATTCTCCCCCTGAACTGGGTACTGGTGAGGCCTCCCTTTGAGTAACGGGGGCAGTTCGGGGCCCCTTACTTCAAGAAAGAGATTGAGGGGCTGGAGGTGGTCCAGAGGAGCAATGAGGCTGGGGAAGGGACTGGAGGGAAAGTCTGGAGGGGAGAGGCTGAGGGAACTGGGGTTGTTTAGCCTGGAGACTCAGGGGTGGACCTTCTCCCTCACTCCAAGTCCCTGAAGGAAGGTTGTCGTCAGGTGGGGGTCAGCCTTTCTCTCAGGCAACTAGAGGCAGAATGAGAGGATAGATCCTGAAGTTGTGCCAGGGCAGGGTTATGTTGGAGGTCAGGAAGCCCTGCCTCACAGAAAAGGTGCTCAGACCCTGGACTGGACTGCCCAGGACAGTGGTGGAGTCCCTATCCCTGGAGGTGTTGAAGGACAGCCTGGCTGTGGCCCTTAGTGCCCTGGGCTGGCTGATGTGGTGATGTTAAGTCATGCTGGGCTGGATGAGGTCAGAAGTCTATTCCAGCCTCAATGATTCAGGATATTAGTTTGTGCTGAGAGCCAGTGGAAAGCTAAATGAATGGGCACTGGAAGTGTCCGGCTGCTCCAGGACATCATGCAACCAAGCTCCCTGGAAAGGCACTCAGTTCCCTGGCTAGCCCAATGCCTTCGTACACATGCATATTCATGACTGCTATTCTTTTTTGTAGAAAATTGCAGCAGCAGAACAGGGCTCTGTTTTCAAGTATTTTGTCTTTCCCAAAAGAAAATAGCTGATGCCATGAAAAGTTTTGTGCAACCATAAATGTGCTCAACTGTGCTGTAATGTTTCATGGAGGGGGAATTTTCTTTCCCAGCCCAGCTGCTGAATACTTTATGCCTCCAGGCTCTGTGAGGAACTGAGAAATAAGACCAGGCACCATAGTATTTTTTATCATTATTCACCTAATTTGCAATAATCTGGGATGTGGAAATCCCCCCATGTGACAGAGCACAGCCCCTTCCTCCCATCTGAAATTACATGTACATACAAGCACGCATCTGTATCTCGTCTTTCCTTAGAGATACTTTTGTGAGGCAGTATTTTGGAGAATAACCTCCATGCTTAACTTCATTCAACAGTCTGAGAAATTGTTTTGAAAGGGCATTGCTGTCAGCCTGGGACTCGTGCTGACTATAAGACATCGCTATATATATTAACATGCACCTGTTTTAAGTTTCCACTTTCTGCTTATGCATCCATTTAATGTGACTTTTTGCTTCCAGCAGCACTTTTCTGCTTCACTCAGAAAGAAAGGATGTGCTAATGTGGAAGTTGGGAGGTTTGGATTTGCCCATTTTGACCAAGACATCCCAGGAGACAATGGGAACTTTCCAGAACTTAGGTTTTCCCTGAAATATTCCTGTTGTGTAAGCCTGATGTTCAGCCATTAACAATGAAAAGTTAAATGTTCTTGTGGTAGAAGCAAGTGTAAAACTTCTGAAACAGCCAATTAATTAGGAGCTTACATGCAAATAAGTGAAGATAATTTCCCTAAATTCAGCTGATTTGTATTCCTTGGCCTTGAGAGATGAAACTAAATTTGCAAGAGTTTCTTCAACAATGTTTCTTATGAATCCCTGATTACTTTTATCTGGTTCTGTAGGGATGAATATATTATCCTTCAACACCAAGACTACTCTTCCTTCCTATGTAAACCCTGTTAGCCTGGGTTTTGTCATAGTTGCACCTGGTAGCTCTCAGTTGCTCATTTCATTTGTGATTCTTTCAGCTTCCATGTCCTCCTCATTTGTGAGTGACAAGGCTGGGTGAATCAAAACTACAAATGCTTACTCGCTTTCACCCATCACCCAGTGCACCCTTAACGCTGGAAACGGAGCCACCACCTTATCCTTTCTTTTGGGCTGTTCTGTGGAAAACACTCTTTTGCAATGATACCAGTTTTGAAATACCAGCTGATGTAGGTGATCTCTTATCTACCTTTCTGTGCTTTGCCCCAGGAGCTGACCTCTCCATGCACTATAAGAACACAGTTCATACCCTCTCAGGGGCTCAAGCTGACTACTGCTCATTCTTTCACACACAGCTCCTGTGGGTTGGAGAAAGTTGCTTCAGGGGCTTTTGCTTCAGACCATAGTAATCCCTTTTCTCCATTGTTAGAATGACCTTGGAACTCAAAGGCATGGTCCAGGGAAGGCTCCTGATGCTGAGCATCTTGTCTCTAATGAGAAAAAGGAATCTGTGTTGCTTAACTAGAGTGTCCTTTACAAGTTGAGACTTACTGCCCTGGGATGGTATGTTCTAAGCCTTTCAAATCCCCCTAACTGATTTTCACACCTAAGAACAAAACAGAAGCAACAGTTTCTTGCCCTTGAGATTTCCATCTATAGCAGGAAAGTGATTGTGCATTGGGAGACTTTAAAATGAGCAAAGACCTGCCAGATTAAGTCTTGATCCTGACTCTCTGCATGATGTTGAGTTGCATTCTTCCTCATGCTCTGCACATACTAAGGCAGTTGTATTACCAAACCAGACTTTATAAAGTAGGTCTAAGAAACAGATAGGGCCGAGATGTATGTCCTCTAAGTGATTTGTAACATCTTGAACTCACACATTCGCAACAGCATGAGCTATTACTATAACTTGCCAGAGAACAAAACACTCTACAATATTTCATAATATAAATGAGTCCTTTGCTAAGTCTACATCTGCTTCTCACTGTCATAGAGTCAATGTTCTTTGACCTGAGCTACATGTGTTATCACAGCAGCAACACTATGCTGCCTATAGTTCCCTTTACACTGAGTCCTTGCAGGAAAGATCCCCAGACCACTTCTCTGCCCTGTGTTAAACAAGTAATGTTGCTTGCAAAGGTCAGTGTGAGGTGGGAATGAAGGGCTTGGCCAGGATGGCCATGGCTGTACTCAGGCTTTGTCCTGGGTGCACTGGCACAGATGGTTCCAGGTTGAAGAACTGGGGGATCTGTTTTCCTTCTCTGGTTACTCTGTTTGAGCAGCCTTCTTTTGAAACTGCATGTATGTGAAGAGAACACACACTCAGATTGCACTATGGAACAAGCTTAGATGACAGCTCTTTCATACCTTCAGTGCTGGTGCTGGTACTTCATCATCTGTCAACACAAAAGCTTTCCTGAAGCAAGGTTTGTTTGTGAGTGCTCAGTGTTGCAGAGATTTCCAGGGTGTATCAGCAGGAAGAATATAAATGCCTCCCTGAACAAACAGAAATGACAAATCTGGGTTTTAAAACACAGGAAAACCTGTTTTTAAGTCAAATGTAGACACTTATTTCTTATGAAAAAACATAGTAATTTTCTTGCTGACAGGGGAATCAGCTGCATCAGTGCATCTTCAGTCTGGAAGAGAAGATGCTGGAAGTTAGGTTAAAATATTCAGGGAAAATAAAGCTCTTCAGAAGACCTGCAAGGATGGATTTTCGCTGAAACATATTTCTATAAACATTGGACCTGGGATTGAACAAATCTGTTATCTTTAAATTATTGAGGAACAGCCCCATGGCCGTGCTGTACAGCTCATGCAGGAGTTTTGGTCAGGTCCTTGCAAGATTCACATTCATCAACTTGATGATCTCAGAGGTCTTTGCTAGCCACAGTACTGTGATTCATAGAATCATAGAATCAATTAAGTTGAAATGGACTTTTAGGATCCTTGTGCCTAGTGTTACTGTGAAGAAGAGCACAGACATCTGTGCCACTGGTTCTCTGAAGCAAAGAGATGTCGATGGACTAGAAGTGGTGGAACTTTGAAGGAAGTTTTGGGTAGTACAAGTGTGCGTATTAGAGAGAGGCCATAAACACCATGAAGTGTCAAATATTTTCATTACTCTGCTTTCCCATAGACTAATGTGACCATCCAATCTCTAGATCAAAACTCTTAACGTTGGTAGGTTTTTCATTTCTTAAGATTGCAATAAGAAAACCAACTAATCTTTGTGTGCTACTTCTTGTTTATGTAGAGCACCACGCTACAGGACCTGAATCATCACTAGTGTAAAATGCCTGTCAGCTTGGTGGCAAGTGGATATAAAAGGAAATTGGATATCTACCTAGTCAGACCAGTGTGAAGCCAGCAGATGTTCCGATATGGTCCAAGACTGATTCTTGATGGAATCCAAAGAACAGTAACTGCAGGTAATGGGAGATTTGCTTCAAAAGTTTACACTTGATCCAAACTGAAGCCCCAGTGTAGATACATCCTGAGATGTATTTGGAAGGGATGAAAGAGGTNATACATCCTGAGAAGATGTAGATACATCCTGTGTAGATACATCCTGAGAAGTATTTGGAAGGGATGAAAGAGGTGTCAAGGCAAAAGCAACTAATGGCCAGGGTGGAGCACTTGCATTGCTGGAGGGAGCAGACATGTTTTAAGCCTAGTGATGCACTCTGAGAAGCCATAAGTCATCGTACATATGCATGTACATCAGTGAAGTGCCTGGTGAACCAAAGTTTTTCATCCATTCTCCATTGAAAATGTAGTCAAAAGTTCTGCTAGCAAACTATGGAAAATGCATCGTTAGAAAAAAAAACTGCTGGGAGATGCATGTGTGCATTTTCAATGAAGTAGACACATGCCTTACAGTGCAGGGGTCTAATGAATGGTTGGACAGTGTGATTTTATAAGAATCCAGAGTTTCACAGAGGGAGACCATTCTGAAATAGTAACTGACACATACAGCAGCTGCACTCTGCTTTTCAGTCATTTTTTTTCCACCACTTTAATGAATGTTTTATGTTATCTTTCCTTGCTGTCCAATAGTCCCAGCTCCTGTTACTGAACACAAGGGCCGCCTTTCACAACCTGTATCACTCCAGGCTGACATAATATAAGTCTGGAAATTCCAAGGCGCATATACACTTCACGGTAACTCCCAGGCAACTAAGCCCTCTTGGAGTTAGTAATTTTACTGTATTTCATTCCACAAAGGAAACCCTACACCCAAAGGAAGCAGTAAGCTTTGGCCACCCCTATAGCTGATAACAATCCAAGACTTTCATCACATTTTTTTGACCCATTCTTGGCTTTCAGGAATAACAACAGCTGCTGAAAGCAATACAATTTTATAGTTGTGCTTCTTTACCTTCCCCCTAGCAAGTATCCTTATGAGAAGCTGAGAGATTAAATAGCCTTGAGGTAAATCAATCTCCAACAGCTGTTGCCTCCAGCATTCTTAACTGTCAGTGACTTCATTGAAAACATATGAGTGATCTTTCAACATGTTCACAAGTGGAGAAACGTGTCAACTGGGAAATCTCCCTCTCCCCAGCCCTGTCTTCATGAATGTACACGGACAGTTTAATAGTTTCTCAAAAATCTCAGTGGTTCCGTGACATTGCTTTATCTCCTCAGTTTTGTTTGTTAATCTTTTCTTCAATGTGAAGAGAGCTCTAAAACAGGATGAGCTTCAATTATGTTTTGCCAGCCTCAATATCCCCATTGAGGGCTGTTCGTTTGGGTACATAAATCAGTTTTCATAATGCAAGAGGCTGAGGCAGAACTGATGTGATGAGGACTGAAGTCAGGAATGTGAACTAAAATCTAAACACAGACTTGGAGACCACCACAGGCAGTTCCCGTTTCTCATTAGCGTAAGCAGCTTTTACTTTGATAGTTGCTCTGTTACACCACACTTCCTGAGCACTTAAGAGACAGGTGGCACATGCCCTCTCTTTCCATAAACAAGACCTCCAAGAACTGCTAGGTGGCACCATGTCTACACAACACCACATGTGAGACCAAGGCCCGTGGCTCAGGGTTCAGCCCTGCTTCCCTCATGCTTTAGCAGCGTCTGTACTCAACACTGGTAATGGGGACAGGAGGAGTCACAGAAACAATGCAATAAAGTAAATGGAATGAGGAAGTTTCATAGCAAGAATGGAAGGTTTGCACATTTTTGACTCCCCAGTCTACTCTGAAATAGTGATGTCTGGGGAATCTAGTTCTCATGACTCTCATACACATACCTGCAGATGCCTACCTGAAGTTGCTCCCATTTACATGATGATCAAAGTCCATCTTAACTTTATTCCAGTTTTTCATACTTCAGAGATTGTTAAGCAAACTTAACCCTTTGATAAGAGAAACTCACTTCTGCTTTCTAACTGAGCACATCCAGGCAAAATTAGTGTCCATTTGTTGTTATGATAAAACATTATCTCTGCTTCAGTGGGCTTTGTGCATCCCTGAGTTTTGCTGCTGGCTTTGTGCATCCTTGATTTTTGGTTAATCCAAGATCACATCTGCTCTTTCTTGTCATCTTGCGACACCTCACCTTGTGACACCTCACCCGCAGTAGAGCTGCTACAGTAAGTTGGGTCTGCAGGGTAGCACTGAATAGGATTTTTCATGAGGGTGAACCTCTAGCCCAAGAAAGTGTTTCTGTGAACCTGAACTGCAACCCCAAACTCCAATTGAAGTTGACAATCTGAGAATTCATTCATATTTAAAAGTGCTGGTTTCCTCTATGTGGGGAAATAGTGAAAACTGTCTTAAAGCAACATAAACTGGAGAGGTTTTACTTCCTGAAGATTCCTTTTGACAGAAAGATTCCTACTTGGCTGCAGTTTTTGCTTCACTCCTGTTAAGGTGAAAATCTTCTTGTCTGAAACACTCAGTTAGGCACTTGCTTTTACTAAAATGCAGTATTGGATGCATAGTCCTTTCTGAGCTCAAGAGAAAGTAAAGGGTATTTGGTACTGTCTCACTTACCCAGTCATAGAACTTGCCATTTATATTCTATGCCTGAAATTCTGGTCTTACATCCATCGGCAGTGAAACCCTGATTAGCTTCAATCGAGTGAATATTTCATGCTGCAGGTTTAACAGATGTGAATGCTGAAAGGTAATTATTTCTCTCATAAAAATGACCAGTCCCTTTCACTAGAATCATAACTCAATTAAGGATTTGGAGGACCATTATGTCTTCTAAAGCACTTTCTAATCTTGATGTCTTTAAGCAGCTTGAAAAGCAGACTGCAACAGCACTCTTTCCATTCTAGAAGAATCCCAGTCAAACACTAAAACTCTAATAAAGACACTTCATTGAACTGCATCATCTTAGAATTACTATTGTACTTACAATACCCAGCATGACCTGCAGGCTTCAAAAAATTACCAGGATCTTGCAGTAGGCTTTATCCTCATGCCCTCTCCACTGTTGATCAGTTGGAGAATACTATTACAAATGTAGAAGCAGACAGTACAACTATCTTTGAAGAAAGACTGATGGTGAATGGAGTTAAATCTGGTGACAGAGGGGCACTTAATCAGAATGCATCAAAAGACACACACACATTCTTTTAGTATTCAGGTTCTCTGACTGAAGTTCAGGTGAGAAACAGAACCAGCTGGAGCAACCAGCAGCATTCACAGAGAAAGAGCAGCTGGACAGCCCACATCCATGTAGCTAGTACAGTTAAATGTGTTTTATTATTTTATTGTTGGCTTTGGATTATAGGAGTACCTGCATATTTCCTCTGAGATTTGCCTACAACTGTGTTAGATGCTGTATAAGTATGATAAGGTAATCCCTGCTGAAGTCAACAGAAAGATGCTTTGATAGAATTTAGATCAAGAAACAGATGTCCTGAAATTTCCAAGCAGTAGCTATTCATAAGTCCTTTCTGCTTCTCTCTTTAAAAACACAGAGGTGTAACTGACAAGCAAAAATACCAATACAAGGTTTAATGGGATGCAAAAGATTTGTTAGAAAAGATGGTGGAAAAAGGAGGACAAGGGAGGTGTATCCTGCAACGAGTGCTATTAAGCCAGATGTGCTCTTCAGTTTCAATGCTTTTAAAAGCCTGTGGAGTATCATGTTAGCCAGCAAGGTCGCTCATCTTTGAATGCATGTCAGCTCTGTCTGGAGAGTATTGCTTTGTTAAATCTCCATGTTCTCTTGTAGTAATAGTGTAAACATTTTTCCACCCTTGAAACAGCCCCCAATGTTTGTCTTTATCATCTTCATATAAATGTCAAACTCTATTTGCTTACATTTGCATAGAATCTCTTTGCTTGTCACTATGATTAAAGATCTGGTATTACAGCTGTACAGCACAACCTGGGGTGGGGAGAAGGAAGAATCAGGCTTTTCCTCTCAGGCAGAAAATGCAGAATTGTTGGCACATTGGGAAGGGGCATTTGTTCCGGGCAAAGAAGGGAAAATGTGTTCATCAGAATGAAAAACAGAAGCAAAGTCACTTAATGACTAACTGTGCTTGATACCCAGGGGTAAGAATTTGCACATCCTTTTCTTTCTCTGCTACCAACTGATTTTGTAATTAGGCAGCTCACTTCATGGTCTTCCTCACTGTTTCCCTTTCCACAATGTATTTTAACCTGTTTAGATCTTGATCTCTTCCAAGAAAAGTTTGCCTCTGATGCTATTTTTGTGCTGTACTTAGCACAAAGTGACAGCAGCCATTGTTTCAGTGTCTATTTGCTGCACTAAGAAATGATCTAGAAGGTTATTAAGAAGAGGAAGTTAAGATGCTTGTGGTTGGTGATTAGGAAGGATATGAATACTTTGTGTAAAGAATAGATGTTTCAGGATCCCTTTGAACTGCTAGGTAGGGTCACTGGGTAGCAAAGGGAAGCTTATCCTCAAGATTGCTATGTTTCCCTTGCTTCTGGAAAAACTCAGAGGAACAGTGCTTGCACAGCCCAGTAACAGAAGACCTAGGCATGGGCACCAGTCAAGGTTTTGACAGTCTCCATCTTTTTGCTAATACCTTGCATTTCTAAGGTGCTTCTCGGCAGCAAACTTCATGTGCTCCCTATTCTCCACTTAATACTTGAATACCTTGAGGCTTGGGCAGCCTGTGCATGGCTTGTGATGACACCACACACCTGCTAACAGTACAGCAAGGTCATGCTTGTAATTGGGCACTGAGTAGCAAGCTAGTAGCAAGCTAGTAATAGCGGTGGTGATAGGCTGTGCTCTAGGTGTTAGGGAGTACAACCACACATGTAGCCCATTTTGTCCCTAAATAAAGTCCTCCTTAACTGACAACATGCTGGCCTGACTCCTGCCTTTACCAGAATTGCCAGTCATCTCCTATGAAAGTATTTTTCCACCAGTAGCTTTGAATGTGGATGTTAAAAATTCGTTAACATGAATGCCTGACAAGTATAAAGAAAGATTCTTAATTAGATCCTTTGTGAATTTACTCCTCCATTCCACTGTATGGATTATTTTCCATGCCTTTAATAATTTCTGAAACCTTCTTCTGACCCTCCTCATCATCATATTTTTACACATCTCACTACTGCTGGATCTAGACCTCCAGATGAGGAAGTAATATTTTCTGTAATATTTAATGTTCTCATCCATGCTGTTTCTTCCCATTGGCTTGGTTTTGAAGTAATAACCCATGGAGGGAAGGTGATGCACTGGCAAGATAAAGCTGCTTTCTTCAATTTCAGGGTCTCTGCAGCATCCTCAAAGTGCCTGTGTCTTCTGGTTTATCTGTGGGACTTAAAAAAAATGGGATTCAGCCACATGAAAGAGCTCTGGGATGTCACATGAACCATTAGGTTCTTTTGACAGCTATAGAAAGCTTCTAGTGGTTTAGTCATCCAGTCTGTCTTTATGTCAGAATTAGATGTAAATGTAATGAACTGTTCCAGGGTTTCTTATTGTTCATGCCAAATGGCATATAAGAGGGCTTATATCAACTCTACAGTAGAGTATCAAGTAGAGCAGCTGCATCTAAACTATACCTAGGACCATTGTGGACATTGAAATTCCAATGCCTGTGCACACGACTAGGTTTTCCTTCACAGACTCATGTCAATGGAGCCCTGAAGTCCAGGAGGACCTTGGTTGTGATAAAGCTGTGCAGCTTGGACTCTGCTTCAAGATGAAGTCCCAGCAGGGAAGAAGTGCTCCTCACACTAGTGTCTATGATATAGTTTTTCTGAGGACAACAGATCCCTGTGGCCTTCAGGCTAGAGGTTATTTTGGAGCTGACATATTATTCATGCTTCCTGTTAAAGCTGGCCCACTGCATGGAAGAGAATTCAAGACTGTTGGGTGAGGTAAAGGAAGCAGACATGGGAGGTCACTCACTTGGCAGCGCAGTCCTAAACTGCAGGTTTTTCTTCTGGGGATTATCTGTGCCTTTTTTTGTCAGTGGATTACTCAATGTAAAATCTACAGACAAACTCATGAAGCATGCTCTGTAGTCCAGAAGTCACTACCTAGACATACACACTTATCACTTGGCTAAGTACTGTGATGTCAAGGTCTCCTCTAGGATCCAGTCTACATATCATATAAGGAACCTTTTAATCAGTGAATAAACAGTTACAAAAGAAGATGCTTCATCCTAAGGACCCACCCTAGAGGCCACACAATAAAGAGTATTTGGGTCCTGGGCAACTTTCCATGCCTACTTTCACAGCACCCAGCCCTCGAGAGCTTCTTGCTGCCATAAGTAAATGCACAGTTCCCTCCTGAGAAGTATTTGCCTTTGACAAGTCAGTAAGAGATGAGTCCAGCACAGTCAGCCTGAGCACTGGAACTGTCAATCCAGGAAAACATCTACCTCATTAAAGTCATTGTATCCTGTTAGAAAAGAACTTGTGTCTTCTTCTCATGGCTTGTGAATATTAATAATTTGCTGTTTGCCTGTCTCTTTGATGGAATTCTGGATTCTGCCAAGACGCATTGCTCTGGGCACTGCTTTCTATACAATATGAGAACTCGGGGCCAAAGCTGCCCTAACTGATTTCCTGTGGAAATTCATTGACTTTAATGATATTGTGTTTGTGAATCAGGCAAGCTCTTGGTATCAGAATCCTTATTGTATTGATTCACAAACTAATAACTGTAAAGGACCATTATGCCACTCCAGACATTAACAAGAAAATAAACTTCCTGGAGATGATTATGGCAATGTGAGTAGTCTTTAGAGAGATGTGCCAGTTAAAGAGAAACAGATTGTCATGCAGTGCTTTCTGAAGTGCAGCATGCAAGAGGTTCGCTTACCCATAGCAGTGGATCCATGACTGGAGTTTATCATGGGCTTCTAGTACCCCAGTCAGAAGTGACCAAAGCTGAATTGCCCTGCAATACCAGCAGGACTTACCAGTTCAGGCTTACCTGCATTACAAACACACAGAGCTCTGTCAACATGTAAAATGGCCTTCACCTTACCTTTCCATACCCATGCCTTAGCATCTCCACTCCCCAGTTACTTCCACTTTGCTATGCATTGCTCCTTCCCATGGAATGCATTTCCTTTAAAACCAGAGGCAAGGCTTGTGAGAGTGTCTGTACATCTGCCTTTACTTTTCTAGTCACTTGTGGAACGGCTGAAGGCTGATAACTTACTTCCCTTTCTACATCTTAATTTAGGTGAGATGCTCTTTGCTACAGACAGTGACCTTTACTTCTCTGAAAATGCTATTCACAGTTATGCTGCTGTCTAAATAATGTCTGTGGTTATACTGAGGTGAACTAGGTATCTTGTAAGTAATTCTACTAAATTCTGTTACTGGTGAGACAAATAATAGAAACTTATTTTTAGTTTGAGACACTGCTTCATTTATTGTCCTTCCTTCACCTGTCCCACAGTAGGAAGAGAAATAAGACTCAGATTACAAAAAAATAGAAGAAAATTAACTTTCTGAAAAGATACTGACTTCATTTTCACACTATATATTCTGGAATACACACCTGGAAATCGGAGGTTTTTGACAAATTGGGAATAGATTTCTCTAGGACACGTGTATTTCATCCATTTTATCAGATACACCCCACCAAAGTCTTGAGGAGTTTCCTATGAAGTAAAAAAAATGCTTCTAACAATATTCTACAAAAGTATGAAATAGTGTTAATGAAGACAAATTAAACTCAAGGACAACATATATATACTTCTAAGGAAATGAAGTGCTGCTTGTGCACATTTTTCACTGGACTTAAAAGAAAAAAATCATTAAAAACAGTGGGATGATTTGATTTTTACTTTGAAACGTGAGTCATTAAAAGCGAGCATGCTAGCTAAGAAAATGAGTGGCCTTTGAAGTTACTAGAAGAACTTACACTAAAGATAAAGACTTATCTACAGTTACGGGACTTAGTTTACTTCTTGCTTACCACCATTTTTCAGAGGTTTAAAATTAATCAGGAGTTTCTTCACAAAACACAGTATAGATTTTCCCCAGCTACATTTCAAATGCTTAAGGGAATGAATTAATTTCCAGGATTCTGCAGATCATTCCAAATCCTTCCGTGAGCGATAGCTGTAGTTAGCAAGAATTGGTTTAACTTTTTGTTATGACTATACTGCCGTTCACACCTGCCTTTCAGAACAAGATAACCAAGCGTCAAACGATTTTCTTAACGACTTAATGATGGACTGCAACCTCAAGGCTTCAAATGCACAGTTGCAACAGCTGCTTTGTACATGACTGAGTTCTGTCTCCCTTTGGAGATCAACTGATTTTTCAGGATCAGAAACTGTCATGTCAGAATGCAGTTGATATCTATTTGTTGTTATGGATTGTCTGGGGTAAAAAAAAACCCTCTGTAGTCACCCACATTCTCCATCTGTGCTGGGGAAACTTTTCACATGGAGTATTCAGCAGTCAAGATGCTAAGTAGAACCCAGGAGCTTTTGGATGAATCAAGACAGTCCAGAGCTGGAGTGTGTGAGAAGGTGAGAAGCAGCTTGCTCAGCCTGGGAAAAGGGAGGCAATGGGAGGATCCAATAGCAGCTTTGCAGAGCTTATGGGAAGGCCATCAATAAGACAGACCTACACTTCACAGCTGTTCATGGTGGAAGTACAAGAGATAACAGGGATAGAAAACAAGAGAAGTTCATCCAAGGCGTAACAAAACCCATGCCCATGATAAGAACAATAAAGCAGGGGAGCAGGCTGCTAAGCAATGTTGTGCATTCTCCTGGAGGTTTTTGGGGCAAGCCGAATAAAGCCATTAGCAACTCAAACTGACCTTGTAGCCAACCCTGCTTTAGCAAGAAGATTAGTTAAGATGACTTGCAGATGGCTCATACCTTAATTTTCTTATGATCCTATGACACTATGAATTGTGTTCCTGGGTAACTTTTACCTGAGAAAGTTTGTCTTCTAGCTCAATTTAGCATCACACTCACTAGGGCTTCCTCCTCTCAAAGGGAAGCATTTCAAGGACAGAAGTGTACCTGGGACTTCATTATGCTGCTCACCACAGCCTGAAAGGGAATGTGTCTCCATAGGTCTACTTGTGCTACTGTCCACTGATAACTGCAGGAAAATGATAGAGCGGGAAGGACAAATAGCTGGATCATTCTAATTGTGTGCAAGATGTAAAAATGCTCTCTACGTACACAAGTTAAGCTATGATGTGGACACCGTGGTGACCAGTTGGTGTTGAACTTAGAGAAGAGCTTTATGCTATTTTTGAACTTGCAAAATGTCCACTAATTTGCTCCTGACATGTACAGACTGATCATATCAACTGCTGGCAGATTTATAATTTCCTATACATCATAAAGAAAACAACAAATTAAAAGTAGTCAGGAGGAAAAAACTACATCTGGAGATATAGGCCAACATTTTGTTACCTTTCTTAAACAGTGATTAAAATGTCTTTCTCAAACAATTTCCTTATAAATGCACATTCTCCAGAGGTCGAGACACAGCCACTGTGAAATAGGCTTTAAGAGAAGCATAAAACTCTTTGTCACAGAGTTGGTGGCAATTGAAAAAGTGAAGAGTGGGAGGGTTAAAGGCTAATTACTAGAAGAAATCTGGCCTGTTGGCCTAAGGTCTTATGAGTGGGAGCACAGTCAAACTGGAGTTGTGGGATTAATTGGGTGAAAGACATTGTCACCTTGACATTCATGAAAGTGCTTGGGAAGAGCACTGTTTGCTGATATACTGCGAACATTTGAACCATGGAAGTAAAGATATCTCTTTTCCACAAAGACTTAGCCTTTGCTTTTTAATTGGTGTCAAATGCGAAACTTAAAATCTCTGGTTTGAGAAGCCCTTGCACAGAGTTACTGAAGTTTGTAAATGTCTCTTCCTGTTCCCACCATAATAATGAAAGTAAATGTAGCTCCCAAGGACAACATTTCAAACCCTTTGTTTCACAAAATGAAGACAATAAAACTTGCAAGCTCTAAGTCCCTATGGAGCTCTTTCTTCTAGTGGAAACATAATTGCAGTATTACAGAATTATTGAGGCTGGAAAAGACCTCTGAGGTCATCCAGCCCATGACCTAACATCACCGCATTGACCAGCCCAGGGCACTAAGGGCCACAGTCAGTCTGTCCTTAAATACCTCCAGGGATGAGGACTCCACCACTGCCCTGGGCAGTCCATTCCAGGGTCTGATCACCCTTTTCATGAGAAAGGGCTTCCTAATATCTAACCTAAACCTCCCTGGTGCAGCTTTAGGCCCTGCCCTCTTGTCCTACTATAAGCAAGTAGTTCTTACACATAGCTCCACCATCCACCGATCAGCAGCATCACTGACCTCAAGTCAGGAAATTCAGCACTCCACTTTACCCAGTAATTATGATAGAACACAATGGGTACCTTATGGTCAAGAATTACATTGGTCTGGCTGCAGGGGAATCAGGTAGACTCCTATGCATAACAAATACTGTTTGGTGTGAAATTTCACATAGTCATATTATAGCAGTGCATGAAATTGTCCTTCCCTCCTGTACCATCATTCCATTAGTAGAATTATTCTGCCATATGGCATATGTCATTCACTAAACTTTATACTTACCTTCCTTTTTTCTTTTTTCAGTCAAGATGTCAATAGTCATCTTTCAGGACACTTTTGAGGGGTTGCATAAGAGGTGCTTGGCACAGCTGCTTCAGAACACTTCAAATGTCCTAATGAAAGAGATTAAGTACAGTGCAAATGTCTCACAGTGATCAGCTTCTCATTGTGGTGTTGCTTCTTCTAGAAATCCACTTCCAGAAAACAATTCAGCCCACCATGGTATGACAGGTGAAATGAATCACTCCATAGATATTCCTCACTTTCTCTCTGAATTAGTGGGAGCTTGACAACTAGGTTTGATCAGACAGGTGCTGCAGTGAGTCCAGAGGAGCAAGGAGGCAGGGGAAGGGACTGGAGAGAAAGGCTAATGAGGAGAGGCTAAGGGTGTTGGGGGTGTTTAGCCTGGAGAAGACTCAGGGGGGACCTTCTCCTCTACAACTACCTGAAAGGAGGTTGTAGTCAGGTGGGGGTCAGGCTTTTCTCCCAGGCAATTAGCACCAGGAGCTTCAGGAGCCTGAAGCTGCACCAGGGGAGGGTTAGGGTAGTGGAGTCCCCATGCCTGGAGGTGTTAAAGACTGTCCCTCAGTGTCCTGGTGTGGCTGATGTGGTGATGTTGGGTCCTGGGCTGGGCTGGATGAACTCAGAGGGCTTTTCCAGCCTCAATGATTTTGTGATTCTGTGACAACAGTCTTTAAGGTATTAGATCTCATGAAGAAAGTTAATTAAAAAAGCTGAATGGTGTGGGAAAAATATTCAATATGAAGAAGGAGCAATGAACTGGAACACATGCACATTCAAGAGAAGTAACAATTATAACTAAAAGTAGTCCACTAGATACACCTGTTTGCCATGGCTGTGTGACTAAAGCATAGTCTGTTCAAGGTTACAGCTTACAGATGCTTTTCTACATCACTGACCCAGAATAACTCTGCAATGTCTCTAAAGCAGTTGTTAGAATCTATTACAGTAGATAACTTCGGGAAACCTAGTTGACAAATCAATGTCCAAATAAAATCAACCATCTCCTTTCCTAGTTGTCATAGTTTATTGTATCAAGGCCCTATCTAATGTGATTTTAGTTGATGTGTCATTGATCCAATTGATTGGAATAACTTCTCTTGAGCTTTCAGTAGAGGACAGGCATCCAGCCTGCATACTGGAATATACAGCAAAGAGTAATTCCCGTTACTCAGGAAAGTTACTTATTTGGTGGTTTTTTACATCTGATTTCAGTGACTGCGAGATCCATTATGACATCACATGCATGGATTAAACCCAATTGTAATGTCAATGAAGGTAGAAGCAGTATTGGTTGCTGGATCAATATAACAATCAGAAGAAAATACTGAGTCTTGTGCAAAGGAAGGTACTGTTAACAGTGACTTTCCTTATACACAGATCCATACATTAGATACAGATCCTAACTGTTCTGTCATGCTCTGTTGGAACAGGACAGCTGCAAAAGAAGAGAATCTGGTTCCCTAAACAAGGAGTGAGCTTGCAGTTCCACTGACTTTAACTTGCGTTGTCATCTAACTTCTGTCAGAAACAAGACTGGAGCTACTAGGTGGAAAAGTGACTTTTGCCCTTGTATCTCTCAGGTTCATCTGGGATATGATTTGTGGCTGGAGTGGCAAGAGGATGTAGTAAGCCTTCCATAAAAAATGTGTTCTTCCCTCTATTGTTTTAGACACTCTAACCGTGGATTAATCAGGAAAAGCGGAATCTATAGGGCCTTTGGAGTGCTCTGAATTTCATTTACTGTTGTCATGTATCACAGTGTCACAGTACTGATGAGGCTGGAAAAGACCTTAAAGATCATCCAGTCCAACCTAAAACCAACCAAGTAAACCTAAACATCTGACATCTAGATCATGCCACTCAGCACTTCATCCAGCCTAACCTTGAACACCTCCAGAGATGGCAAACCTGTAGAACATCAGAAACAAATAAAAACTCTAGGAAAGAGCTCTCTAATGGTTTTACTTCCATATTTCATTTTCCAAACTACCGTAGCTGACTACATGTATGGATAATTTATTGTATTACTCCTGACAGAACCCATTATTTTAACTTTTGTTTGAGCAGTTAAAGCTGGGCAGGGGTGTGACATTTGGTATAACCGAGCCTGGATTTAAATATGAACCACAGACAGTGTAGGAAACTCTTGTGACTTCAGCCACCTGCAAGTTAAACATGTAGTTTGTCAGAGATCCAGACTCCCTGCAGATCTTCTGAGCATCTCACATATGGCTGGTGATCACAATCTGTCTTCAGAGTTCTCTGTTTTCTCTGCACTCGTGACAGAGAGGGATTAGTCCTCCAGAGAATGGCCATGAGAATATTGAGGGAATGATAGGCATTAGGACTCAAGGTTAAAAACTATTCCCACAATCTGATCAAAACATACTGCATTTAAAATAATTTGCTTCCCATTCTGGGGTGGAAGAGGACGGGATGAGGCACACAAAACAGTACTCAAGCACAAGGCTATAAAAAGTCTTTGAACAAATTCCAGGTAACTTAAAACCACAGGTAAGGCAGAACACCGGAAAATCCGAACTTTCTTTATCTTTGCTTTCTAGGTAATAAAACTTTTTTAATGCTTACTTTTTTTTTGTAGACTTTAAATTCAAATGACCAAGTTCCCTGCAGCAATTTGCAGGGACAGATCTAAACTAGGCAGAACGCTTCAAAGATCTCTTAGACTGCCTTAACTTCTGATATGTGAAACTTCAATTAATAGTTTAAAAGTTCTTTTGTATTAGCAGCAGAAGGTTATAAAAAACCAAAATCTGTAGCAAAATCTACATGCTCTGGGGATGTCCCACTGCTGACAGGAGTAGATTTGTTTCAGACAGCAAACAAACATGAAATTGAATCAAGCACATGTGTTAATTACTTGGTTAGGTCTGTCAATGTCCTGAGAGCAGTGAGAGAAAGGATGGTGGAAAATTGATCACAGATTCTTCTTTCATATAATTACTAATCTGTGGGGAGAAATAAGAAAAACAGATGGAGAACGTTTTCTTCATAGAAACAGCCTCATGAAGTCTTCCCAGCTCTTAAAAAAATAATGAAGGCATGATGCAGGGCATGATGCAGGACAGATGTCATCTGGTCAGGGCCATACCCCTCACAGTCCACTGAGCAGAGGGTAAGAGAACTATGGGTTTAGTCCCTGAAATACATGTGCTATTACTGACAACCAGAAATGTGTACTCAGTAGACATCTCTGTGCTCTAGAATGTTCCAGATTTTGATTCTCATCATGCATTTGTGATACCAGATTATCAGGAACAGTAGGACTCAAAACATACGATTCTGAAATCCTGCAAGACATACAACTTTGTGGNAGAAAAATTGAGGAGGTTGACTTGGCTGCCTTTCTAAAGCCAAGTCAGCTGCCAGACTTTTGTTGTTGATCGACTGATATTTCAGCAAAACAAGAATTATATTTATCAGATATGAAACAGAGGGAAGCAGTGACTCTTGGATTAGATGGGTCTGGAAAAAAGAAGGTCTTCCCATTTAGATAGCTCTGAACTGCTTCACTCAAGACAGTTGTCAACAGTATTTTTTTGATTACAGAATTTTTTAATGATTGGTTTTATCTGGACAATAAACTCACAAAAGATATGGCAGAGGCTGACTTTGTTTTCTACAGGACCCACCAAATCAGCCATGTTTAAGCTGTTTTAGAAAGTATAGTAAGAGCAGCAGGGATATTAACATAGCATGTGACAACTTGCTTTCTCAAAACCATGGCTTGTTTTGAAGATCTAGACAGGTTTTAAACAATTTTTAGCAGATGTTTTAGTTTATTTCAGATTTTGACCCTTTAGAGTTTATTCTGATCATATTTTGCAGCTTTTTGTGATAATTTCAAGAGCAATAAATTGAGTTTCTGTCTGTTTGTTTTATGAACAACTATGATTCTTACTGTGTTCACAGGACTCCAAGATCTATATATTAAGCAAAATGCCAATATATTATCATCAAATGGCAAACCCTGGCAATTATGTGTTGGGAAAGCACAAGAAGATGACTCCACCTTCAAGTTAATATAGATATGCACATTGCAAAGAGGAAGTGTTAACGGCATCTAAATACCAAGATGAGTTGAATGCTATGATTTTGTGTCAGCCTTAAAGGCAAGATCCACTCACTACTGCATAAAACATTTAATCAAGTACAAATGGGTTCATGCTATTCCTTCTTCTTAGCTCGCTGTCTCTTTTCTATATGCCTTGGGGATACTTCCCGTCCTCTGCAAGAATATTAAATATATATTCTCAGATTTCAGAGAGCAGTAATTACAGAATAGAGAGATCAAATTTCCACAGCTTGTAATTTTCATTACTTCATCCCTTGCTCAGTGATGTGAATAGACAAGCTCTGAAGAACAGCTGAAGCCTAAGTGTGGAGGGTTGCTTTTACCATGACAAGGGCAGGGGGTATTAAGTAGGGTGGAATGGACTTGTGAATGGATTCAGATGCACAGAAGACACATGAACAGGCAGAAGGAAGGATACAGCAGTGGGAGATTATTTTTATATACATTAATTTCTGTAGTTAATTCTAGAGAATTAAATTCTCTTTTGATTACCAGTCCCATCATAACTGCAGTTAAACTGGTTGGAGGAGAAAAACATTGTAGTGAAACAGCCCCCTCCCTTTAACCTTTTGAGATGGTGTAGGGTATCCTGTTCCTCTGTTCCCAAATATGACAGTTGTTATTCCTCAGAGAATTGACTACTAGAACTGGGACCAGTAGACTTTTAGGTAGATGCATTTTGAAATGAGAAAAAATTAAAAGACAAGCATCACCTGTCTGTAAACTGATGAAAATCCACTGCTCTCAAGATTCTTTTGGAATGAAGCAGTGTTAGAAATTTCTACATCTTTCTCTGTGGTCATTTGCAAGGATCAGATGGTGAGGAGACACGTACGCCCTTTGTTCCTTCATTTTCATCAACAGTGTCAGTGAAGAGAAGTGATCCCACAAGATCTCTACTCACTTCAAGGCATTCTCCACTTTCTCTCCTGCTCTAACTGGAGTGGGGGGTGCAGTGCACACAGAAGAATTGCTGCAGGAGGAGGCTAATTCAGCCACTGTGCACATGGTCTTCCTGTGGTTTTTCATGTGTGTGTACAGTTACACCTACAGTTCACATCAGAAGAGAGCTGTCAGACCTCTTGTGCTGGACACACAAGGTCTGTTTGACCATTGACTAACACAGACAAGGTAACATCTCACATATTCCCAGCAGAACAACATAGCACCTCCTCCTATGCTAGCAAATTGGATTATAACGTTAAAGACATCTTATACTTTAGGTTGGATATCAGGAAATACTTCCTAGTGGAAAGGGTAATCAGACACTGGAATGGACTGCTTGGTGCATCGGTAAAGTCCCCATCCCTGGAGGTGTTGAAGGACAGTCTGGCTGTGGTCCTTAGTGCCCTGGTCTGGCTGATGTGGTGATATNTGCAGGAGGAGGCTAATTCAGCCACTGTGCACATGGTCTTCCTGTGGTTTTTCATGTGTGTGTACAGTTACACCTACAGTTCACATCAGAAGAGAGCTGTCAGACCTCTTGTGCTGGACACACAAGGTCTGTTTGACCATTGACTAACACAGACAAGGTAATATCTCACATACTCCCAGCAGAACATAGCACCTCCTCCTATGCTAGCAAATTGGATTATAACATTGAAGACATCTTATACTTTAGGTTGGATATCAGGAAATACTTCCTAGTGGAAAGGGTAATCAGACACTGGAATGGACTGCTTGGTGCATCGGTAAAGTCCCCATCCCTGGAGGTGTTGAAGGACAGTCTGGCTGTGGTCCTTAGTGCCCTGGTCTGGCTGATGTGGTGATATTAGGTCATGGGCTGGGTTGGATGAGCTCAAAGGGCTGTGTTTCTCGAGCCGTTGGAGGATGCCTTTGAAGGTCCCTGTACTTCTTTGAAGGTTCCTGCCCTGATCCATCCTGTTGTCTCTTCAGCCACGGCGGCATCACTTGCAGTTACCTGGTGACCTGGGTTCATGGAGGAAACCTCTTTAAAAACAGAACGTACAAACACACCCCAGGTTCAGACTGCAGACAGGGGAGCAGAAAGGGATGGACTAAGTGGTGGCGGGCAGGATGAGCTGGTATCGCAGCTGCAGAGCGAGGAGTGGAGGTGATACCATGGTGGCAGGTTGTGACAGTCTTGTCCCGTGCTGTGACCTCCGCTCCGTAGCGGAG
>VZRI01000452.1:304160-327566 GCA_013397515.1 Upupa epops
CCGCTTCTCCACCTCCTCTTCCTTCTCTTCGTCCTCACCGAAACTTCAGGCGGGCGGGAAGGAGGGGGCAAGACTGCCAAGGGCAGAGTGTAGTGTTTTCCTTTGCCAAAGGCCTCCTTTAGATCCGAACGAGAATGTAATTGCTCCAGAGTTTCATTTTCGGTCAAGTATTCAGTGTTGAGCTGTCAGGGAGCAGAGGGTCCAGTGCCTGTACCGTGTTTTGGGGCACTGCCTGCCCAGAGCACCAGCTTGGGGCTCCTGTGGATGCTCCCCATCACAGCCCGTGTCCTTGGGTAGGATGAAGGGATCCCGACACTCACGGGTCCCTCTGTGGCGGCCAGCTGATGCGGAAACGGATGGGTTTTCTCCTGTGCTATGGACCTGAAAGCTTCCCTACTTGCAGAAAACCACCAGGTCTGAGTCTGCTTTTTATGCTTGAGGGAAGAGAGGAAGAGGCCACATAGGCCTTTCTATAACCTTTCCTTTTCCCCTTGCTCTCAGGCAGCCTGGGGCTGTCCGCATCTTGGAGCAGCTTTGAGAAGCGATTAGCCGGCGCATGCTGGGTGGCAGCTTCAGCTTCTTCCATCCCCAGCCTGCCTCCAGGCTTTCCCAGCCAGAGTGGGGCTAGAAGGAAAACTGCCCGACATGAGCTCTGTCCCAGGTCACTGCACTCTGGAAAGGGAGCACTGTGCTAGGCAGGACCTGTGCTGGGGACATGTTTGCTCCCCATATTACCTTGTCCTTGCTGCCACTGGCACTTTTTTTGCTCACCAGTGACCACAATTCAGCCTGCTGTCCCAGACCACTGGGCAAACCTGTTTTGCTGCAGGGAGATGGCAGCAGCCAGCAGGAGCTGGATGCATTTGTCCGGACCCTGCCCTTGAGACAAGCATTGGGAGAGTCAGTATATTCTTCCTTACCAGTGCCCTTGCCACAGCTGTCTTCTTATGGGCTGTTTATTTGTCCCATCAGCTAGGTCACCTTATGTTGCCAAAGCTGCAGAAAGGGGTTTTAGTGCAGTTTGAAACCCAATCCAAATTGTGCTGTAATTACCATTTGTGCCTATAACAACATGAAGGACTCTACTTGTTTGCCCCGGGCAGTGGTCCAGCTGACCCTTGCTTCCTCATGTGCTACCTCTCTCCAGTATATCAGAAGTGGCAGCCAAAAGCAGGATCACAAATGGAGCTATCACAAATTCCTCCATGAACTTTGACTTCTGGGGGGATGCATTTTGCAACAGCTGCTTAGATTGAAGGGCATTAAACTTAATCAATCAACTGCAGTCTCAGAGGGTAGAATCTAGAGGGATGTTAGCAATGGATCACGCTGTTTTCTGCTATGCTGGTACCTCTCCATGGTCAAATAATCTGTTCTATATGGTTCCATTTTTATTTCTTATACAGACAGATGACTTGTGACAGTGATGAATGAGGAAATGACCACACGAATTTCTATGTCTTGCGTCATTTGGGTCAGATCTGATGGACAAGGTTATCTGTCTAGCATTAAATATGCACAGTGGTTTGGGATGGAAGGCTCAGTCAAAGCAGCTCTGAGGCTTTTGCACACCTTAGCCTCACACTTAAAAGTTTCTCGTGCTAGATGATCTGGAGCTGACTAAATTGACCAAATACTGACCTGAATGAAATGGGCTTGATAACAGGACAAACAAAAAAAGTTGTCGTCTAACCATTATGTCCAGCAACCAAATGCAGGCCTCACCATTGATACACAGGGCAGTGCTATTGGCAAATTGCAGGGGAAGATTTGCTTGTGAGTAAGTGACTTGTCAGAGCTGAAGAAAATAAATAAATAAACCAATGCAGCCGACAAACTGGACTAACCAGGTCCCCAAGCAGGAGACAAGCAGTGGAAAAGATGGGCTGTGCTGTAAAAGCAAGAGTATCAGACAGACATGCCAGGAGGCAGCAGTATCTGATGGGGAGGATTTGGATTTGTGAATCTCACACTTGGCATGTAAGTCCTGGCAGGTCTTGAAGGGGAGTTGAATGCTGGCTGTATGACATCTCCCAGGATAGTGCTCAGCTCCAGTGAAAGTCTTCCAGGGTGTGGTTCAAACACTCTTCTGCTGTTTAAACTGCAAGAGCACTTAAAAACGCTACATATGGGTAACTCTACTGCTTCCTTTGCACCGAGGTGCCAGAAGTAGCCTCCAGGAATAGTGAAAACTGAAAGGAAAATGTAGTAGCTTTTTTAAAAATACCAGCTGTCTGTTTGGAGTGGCAGCAAAAACCTTACAACTGCACACACCCGCTGGTGTAAGGTGCCTGCATGAGCGTTATATAAAGCAGCTATAAAATTATGGAAGAGTGAACGGAGAGAGCATGTTAGACTCCAGACCAGCAAGCTCCAACATGTTCCCAGCCCAGCAAGGCAGCTTGCTGAACAAGGGATATTCAGAGTTTCAGGCTTCTCAGTACTCTCCTTGCCGTCGTTTCAAATTAAAGACTTGTCACAGTTTTTAAGTGCTGAGACATTTGCTATTTGCAGAGGTTCCCTCTTTCCTGACCTGGCGTGACCAGGGCTCAGCGTTAAGTGGACCCTCTCTATTCTGTGGCCCTGCTCTACTCATGCCAGCTGAGTGGGGATTAAAAATAGCTCTTCAGGCAGGTTGTAGCAGATAATATTTGACGTCTGTGCCCCCAGATTTTCTTACCAACAAATTTTCTAAAATCTTGCCTAGTAGAAGAGTCTGCTGAAGTCTCCCACCTTCGGCATTGTGTTCTTAGGATGTGAGTAGCTGGAAATTGGAGCAGAGCTGCCTCAAGCCTGTACTATAACAGCTGGTTACTAAAGTACTAAAAGGAAGAGTCTGGAAGGGAGGAAAATGTGACTGGATGTTTCTGTTTTACTACTAATGTCAACTATACTGACTTGAACTGTTTCAACCTGAGGATATTGAGCTTTTTGAGGTCAAAACTGAGATATATATAGATTTTTAGATAGATACTTCCAGGTGGAAAAAGGTGAGCAGAGGGTGTGAGTTATAAACTGTGTGAGTTGGATCCCTTGGTGGGATGCAGGCGTGCATCCTTTGGTGATTGTGAGGCAAGGATACTTACCATTCCTGAGGGCAAATGTCTGAGCATTGCAGAATGCAGTGACAAAGATGAGAACAAGGGCTGAGTAGTGATTCTTGTGTTTTCTTCTGTTATTTCTGCTTTTTGTGTATCCGTATTGTTTATGATAGCTCGTAAGAGAAAGGTTTCCTGACGTTCCCACTGATGTCTGCTGAACACGGGGATACATGGAGATTTAGAATGGAAAACAGGCAAAAATCCAGCCTCAGGTTGTTGGGGTTTTTTTTGTCCTATTTGGAAAAGAAACAAAAACCAAATTACTGGCATCAAAAATAACTACATCCTCTTGGAAGCTTAGTACAGCATACTGAGTTCAGTTCCCCCAGGTATAATACATTAAAGTACGTACTGATTTGCTTATCAAAGCAAAGAATAAGTATGCACATGCCAGGGGTGTGGTACTGAGTGGTGAAGGTTTCTTGCTGTGGAATGGAAACTCTGAGTTTGAGTCTTGCAGCAGACTTGTGCCAAAGGCCACTCTCTTTTTCTCTCCAGCTGCTCCTGCTTTCACAGGGTAGGAAAGTTCGAACAAGCCAGGTGCTGCCCTAGTCACACCATTCCCCTGACTCCTGTTGATGTACAGTAATATTTGTAGCCCGCACTGTATATAGGCTTGAGACCTTTGTTGTGGACCATGAGCTATCTTGGTTTCTTCTCCCTTGCAGCAAGTTACATGAAAAGAGGAAATGGCCACAAGTTGTGCCAGGGGAAGTTTGGATTGGATATTAGGAATACTTTCTTCACCAAAAAGGTTTTGAGATATTGGAACAGTCTGCCCAGGGAAGTGGAGGTGTCACCATCCCTGCAGATTTTAAGGGACGTACAGATGTAGTGCATTTTGTAGTGATTTGGAAATGATAGGTTAATGGTTGGAACTGATGATCTTGAGAGTCCCTTCCAACTAAAGAGCTGCTGTGAATAAAGTGGCCTTGCATTGCCCAGAGCTGTAGTGTCCTCCATCTTATAGTGTGCACTCAGTCTTGCTTGTGCCTGGCACGTGCAGATCATCGTTGCTTGTCCTTCACACAGGCTTGTTCTGTAATTACCAGCCTCTTCTTTTTGTGTTTTCTCTGCTTCTGTTCCCATGCCTGGCCCCAAAGAAAGGCAGGCCAAGCACAAAGCTCTCATCAGCCATTTGGAGAGAAATGGAAGTTTAAAGCAGAGAAACCTGTGTGGTTTTCTGTGCATGTAGCACTTGCAACAGAGCCTTTTCAATTCACTGTAATACATGGGGTAATGTACTGGAATCAAAAGAGGTTTTCCAAGGAAAAGCTTAAGAAGCAGATGTCAGATCTTCATTCGTCTTCCCATTTTTTAAACAAAAGTTATCCTTGTGAGAGATGATTTTGCAAAAACCAAAGCAAATAAAAAGGAAGAACATCCCTGTACCCTGAATCACTATGAGAAACAAACAAAATCACTGTGTCTGGTCACGGCTGCATATCAAGAAAGAGATTGAGGGGCTGGAGCAGGTCCAAAGGAGCAAGGAGGCTGGGGAAGGGATTGGAAAGAAATTCTAATGAAGAGAGGCTGAGGAAGCTGGGGGTGTTTAACCTGGAGACCTTCTCCACCTCTACAATTCCCTGAAGGGAGGTTGTAATCTGGTGAGGCTCAGGCTCTTCTCCCAGGCAACTGGCACCAGAACGAGAGGGCAGGGTTAGGTTGGATCTTAGGAAGCCCTTCCTCCCTGAAAGGGTGCTCATACCCTGGAATGGACTGGGCTGGATGATCTTAGAGGTCTTTTCCAGCCTCAATAATTCTGTGATTCTGTGATCTACTGCACAGCATAGGATACAGACCACTATTAAAAACCTCATGTCCTGTCATAAGCCATAAAAGTCTTCAAATTATCCTGATGAGTTTTCTTGCTCTGAGTTCTCTATGGTCTCTAATAAGGAAAAACCAAGTTGTGGAGTTTGGATATTTTTCTGTGAGCCACCTCTGTCCTCTAAAGAATCCTCTCAGAACATATGTAACTCATCTGTCAGAGGGTAGATATATAAGTTCTGATGTCAGAATGTATTCACAGGAGTGTTCAGCAACATAAAATCATCTGAAGATGCTATACAAAAATAATAAATCAATGATAATATTTTCCAAATAAAACCATTCAGGATAAAAATAACTCTCATTTTCTTCATAATGTCAAATTAAAGGATGAGCATTGCATCAGCAGACTTTCACAACACATTAAAAATCCCAGAGAAACCATACATCATACACGAAGAGCTTCCACCAGATTGATGCAGCTAATGAATTCTATGCAACTTCTTCCAGGAAAATAGCTGGTGTACTCTGAAGCTATATCCAGGATTTTTACAGACTGCTCTCCATGATTCATTCATTCAGTGCTCTCTACATTAGATGTTCTTGAATTCACATGAGTTCATGCTAAATAAATAAAGTAAAGCACAACAGCTGGAGCTGCTTATCCTATGAAGAAAGGTTGAGATAGTTGGGGGTGTTCAGCCTGGTTAAGGTTCATGGTGTTATTGCACGACCTTATTGCAGCCTTTCAATACCTAAAGGGAGCCTATAAGAAAGATGGTGACAACCTTTTTATCAGGGCCTGCTGTGATAGGGCAAAGGATAATGTTTATAAACTAAAAGATGGGAGGTTTAGAAATATTTTACAGTGGGGATGGTCAGACACTAGAACATGTTGCACAGAGAGGTGGTAGCTATTTCATCCCTGGAAACATTCAAGGTTAAGTTGGACAGCACTGAGCTTCCTATTCAAGCTGAATATGTCCGTGCTTATTGCGGTGAAGATGTATGACCTTTGAATTTTCCTTCCAACATGAATTATTAAGGGATTACTCAAGAAGATGAAATCCATTGGTAAAACCAATATAGACAGGAGAGTTGTAATTACTAAAATGGGTGAGTGGTGATGTAGACAGTGGTGACTCTCACAGAATGACTCCTTGGTGTCCATTCTATGATTCTATGATACTCTAATTTTTCAGAGGATTTTGAGGGACTAATAGTCCCTCAAACTGATACTATAGGGCAGTTTCTCCTTTGGCCACACAGAAGTGGGTACATGGCTTCAAGGTGGCTACATGCTAGGCAGTTCAGGTTTCACCTTTTAAAAACAAAAGATAGTAACTTTTAAAAGTGACAGGGAAGGAATCAATGCCCACCTAAGTAACAAGGGGTGTTTCCTCAGTATAATAATCTTTAAATAACCAAGAAACAGAGGCAGAATAATCAGAGAGAAAGCTTATCTGCAAGGAATGAATCTGGAAAGTTGGCACATTAATGCTAATTCAAATCTCAGCTTTCAAACAGCTTCTGCCATAAATGTTTGATTGATTTTTGTCTTTGATTACATTGCAGCATGGACAGACAAGCTAAAAATGTCAGACTTGCAACACATTGTGACATGGTAATTCCTGTGGGATACAGCTCTTGCAGGAGGCCTCACTGGAGCAAGTGTCTTCAGCAGCTAGCTAACCTGAGGGATTTGCCCATAGCAAGGGGGTCAGAACTAGATAATTTTAAAGCTCTTTTCCACCCCTTCTCAATGCTAGATTTGCTTCCATTTTCCACTTAAAGTAGCAGAACTCGTTTTCAAAGCGCTTAGTGACAAGGATGCATGAGGAGGTTAGTCATGCTCCATAAAGACAGTTCAGCTATGTAAACCTAATTCAGTGTGCATAGAACTGAAACTTTTTATCTGAAGGAGATGGGTAAAATTACATCCTACAATGTGTTAAACAACTGCAAGCTCTGGACTTTCTCATGATTGCTCCTTTGAAGGATTCTGTTCAAGTCAAATTTTGGACAAAGTCAGGAATTAGGAAGGCATGGTTGAACGTTTTCTCATAACTCAATTTTGTGGTCAGGAGAGGAGTTCAGGGGGAAAAGAGACAAAAATTCTCACTTGGTACACCAGAGTCCCCACTAGAGATGATTTAATGAATAAAACAGAGACCATTATAGAGATCAATGAGGTAATGACCAATGCAAAAAAAAGCAGATCAGCTTTAGATCCAAGGCTTGAGCCAACTCACTTTGCTTCACAAGCAAGCCACACTAAAAGCCTGTATGGTCAGCTACCATTGCTCAGGTAATGAACGACAGTATTTAATCAATAAACTAACAAATCAGTTGTTTTCACGCATTATGTTCTTCCCTTTTCCCAATCAATTAGCTAGGGTCCAGAAGGAAAAAACAGACATGGGAAAAAAAGAAAGCTTGATTTAACTTCTCAGCTGAGAATATTTTTTGGGCAAACTGAGGTACGAAAGTCTTTTCTGAGCTATTCATTCCAGTTGTAGATCACACAACAGACCAGACTGGATCTAGCTGGACTGCTCTCTGTTTGCTTACAACAGAAAGCAATACTCTGTCTTTTTAACCTTGGTCTATATTGCAGAATCACAGAATGGCAGGGGTTGGAAGGGGCCTCTAGAGATCATCTAGTCCAATCAGCTGCTAGAGCAGCATCACACAGAAACACACCCAGGCAGGTTTTGAATGCCTTCAGAGACTGAGACTCCACAAGCTCTCGGGGCAGCTTGATCCAGTGCTCTGTTACACTCACCACAACAGTTTTTCCTTCTGTTTGAATCTCTTATGCTCCAGTTTATGCCCATTGTCTCTTGTCAGATTGCTGGACACCACCAAGAAGAGCTGGGCATCACTGAGAAGAGCCTGGTCCCATCCTCCTGACACTTGACCTTTAGATACTTAAAAGGATTAATGAGGTCTACCCTCAGTCTCCTACTCTCCAAGCTGAAACTGCCCCAGCTCCCTCAGCCTCTCCTCATAAGGAAGATGCTCCAGCCCCTGATCATTTTGGTGCCTCTGCACTGGACTCTTTCCAGTAGCTTCCTGTCCCTCTTCAGCAAGATAGTTCAGAACTGTACAGATGATTCCAACCACATGAAGCAGCAAGTACTGGGCAAATCAGAGAGAAAAAGATGTTCTCCCAATGCAGTATAGTCCAATCAGAGGGATGCACTTGTTGTAGTCATTCCTGTGTGAAGTTTTACTGTGTAGGTCATCCATGAATTGACACTGTAATGGTCCTTCCTAGCCTTATAACTATGTGAATCTCTCCTCTGCTTGATCACTCAGTCCTTACAGGAGTGTCTTAATCTCTTACTGTATTTAACAGCTAGGAAACAGCTGGACCACCTCCCCTGTGAGAACAGGCTGAGCAAGTTGGGGCTGTTCAGCCTGGAGAAGAGAAGGCTCCCAGGTGACCTTAGAGCAGCTTTCCAATCTCTGAAGAGGGCTACAAGGAAGCTGGGGTAGGGCTTTTGACACGGGTGACTTGAAGAGGGGAGATTGAGGTTAGACATTAAGAACAAATTCTTTCATGTGAGGGTGCTGAGATGCTGGAACAGGTTGCCCAAGGAAGTTGTGGCTGCCCCATCCCTGGAAGTGTTCAAGGCCAGGTTGGATGAGGCCCTGAGTAACCTAATGTACTGAAGGTGCCCCTGCCTCTACAGGGGGGTTGGAACTAGATGATCTTGAAGGTCCCTTCCAACCCTGGCTGTTCCATGATTCTATGAAATGGATTGGATTGAATTCTCCTATCTCAAAATGTAAATTGGTATATATATATAATGTAAGATTTATGCAGAGAAGTCACACTCCATATAAAATAAAGCAAACTGTAGGCATTGATCATTTTTTTCAAGCAATTGCTTATAAATTTAGTAAGCTGCCTGCTTTTTCTACCTTTCAGTCTGCTCTCATTACAGACATGGCATACAGCTTTGTAGTAAATTTGGAATTTGCTGAGTGAGAAAATGAAGATTTATACAAAGCTAAATTGAACAAATGGTGAATAATTGATTTAACTGACCTGACAGCTCACACTGTGCTTGTAAATAATACATCACTTTGTACCACACTGATAATTTAGTATTCTGTGCTTGTGGATTCCTTTTGGTAAGTTACTGCAAGGAGCAAATGATCTTTGACCACCTTAAAAAGGCGAAAATATGTTTACCAAGCATATTCTGGTCCTCTTGTTGCAGATTGCAGTACTCCAATACTGTGCTGATAAAGCATCTCCTTAAAGACTCTCTGTCCTTTGGTTGTTTAAATCTGAAATGAATATTTCATATGGTTCTGCTAGCCATCAGCTTCTGGAGTCATATAGTCTCTGCAAATTTGCCTATCACCAGTGTGGCAAACAGAATCACAGTGACTTGTAATAGGACATGCTGATGACTGTTCCTCATTGATTTTATTTCAGCATTTTTGTTTGAACTCAACTGCATGAACAGAAGCTATTGTTAAACTGGTTCTTGAAGTGCATATTCAGCCCTGGGCTGATGTGTATGGCTGAGAGCTTCACTGCTTTGTAACTTGAGTAATAAGAGCGTCAAAGACAACTGCTAGATTTCAACAGACACTTTGCAAAGGTGCCACTGGTTGTAGAAAACACAGAGCAGTGAGCAGGTTACTTGCTTTGTATTAAGATCTGCTCTTTCACTATTGAACTACATCATTCAGAGAAGGCAAACAGCATCTCTTGTGGACAGTAGACAACATAAGGACTGAAGATACAGAGATTCTGCTTCACATATGAAAATACAAGCCATTGTCGGAGCAACCAGCCTATAGGTCTGGGAGATGCATGCTGTCCACATATCCAGAAGTTCTCCATAAAGCCAGTGGATAGCCCATACTTTTCCAAAGATGAGCTATAGATCTCTTGAAGAGAGGGCTTCTACGTGGTATTACATTGCAGAACCATACAATCATAGACTGGTTTAGGTTGAAAGGGACCTTAAATATCATCTAGTTCCAACCCTTTGCCATGGGCAGCAACACCTCTCACCAAACTAGGTTGCCCAGAATCCCATTCCACCTGTCCTTGAACACTTCCAGGGATGGAGCAGCCACAGCCTTCCTGGGCAACCTGTTCCACTGCATCAGCACTGTAAAGAATTTCCTCCAAATATTGAATCTAAATCTACCCTCTTCCCTCTTGCTATGTACCCATGTAAAAAGCCCTTCCCCATCTCTCCTGTAATCCCTCCAGGTACTAGAAGCTGCTACATGGTCTCCCTGGAGCCTTCTCCTCTCCAGGCCAAACAACCCCAATTCTCTCAGCCTGTCCCCATAGCAGAGGAGCTCTAGCCCTCTGATCCCCTTCATGGCCTCCTCTGGATGAACTCCAACAGTTCCACGTCCTCACTGGGGAGGGTCTTTGTGCTTTACCTAAATAGAGACTTTTGACCAATCTTCTCTGTGGGAAGTCACTGTTGTCACATTATGGCTGCGAGCTGAGGTACACACACAGCTAAGAAATGTGAAATTGCAATCCCAGTGCAATTTTAAACCAAAATGCTGCACTTCTTTCATTTTAATACTGTATCGTTTTATATCTGAAAGTTTCCATGCAGGGTGTCTGAGTTATGGGATAGACAAGACATTTCTGGGCTTGATTCCAGCTCCTTTTTCTAAAGCAGCATTCTCCTCTCTGTTTATGTAAGAATCTACCTATTGCTTACTCTGTCTGCCTCAGGTTTATCCAGTTCTAGCATGTGGAAGTCCCAAAGCAGGCTGTGCTTCTGGCGTATGCCTTGGTAAGGAGAGTGGCACTGTGTGCAGCAGAGGAGCACGGCTTTGAGGACTAGGAAGATGTTGCCTGGCTGCAGCCCACTTGCATCTTTTTTGCTTGTCCCCAGATAAATGAGGATCTGACAGAGGAGTCACAGAGGAGAAGAAAGGCTGCAGTGTGGTACCATATAATCACATAAATTCTAGTCTGAAGAGCGGTGGAAGTCGTTCACAGCTCAAGTTTCCTCTTCAGTGCTCATGACTCCTCCCTTGGTCCCTCCTTGGGTTTGTTTTTCTTTATTTCTGGCTTGTCAGTTATTTTTCTTCTTTATTCCAGCCTGAGTGAAGTTTTCCTTTAAAATCTCCAAGAGATGGTGATTGAGTACCTGGACTGAGTGACATCAATGTGATACTGGTCGAGGATGGAGCAACTAAAGTTAAAATTAGCTCGTTTATGGTGAGCCAAATCATTGCAAGAGCTTTGATTAAATAGAGCTAAAGCCAGTGGACTGGACTTACAAAGCAATGGTTGAGAAAGGGAAGAAATGGAGTTCACAGAAGGGATAGCTGTAGTGTCTGTTCTCCTGGTGTGCATCTCACAGATGCCCAGCTGCAAAGCGCTACATACCCTCTGCTAGGCCAGACCTTCCCCCTCCGGCAACATGTTCTCGAAGAAAAGTCCATCAGATACAACTAGTATCTTTTTTTTTCTTTCCTTTTATCAAGAGCTGGGTCAAGTCAATTGAGCAACAGACATGACAGGGCCAGCTGACTTTGCAGGGATGAATTTTTCGTGCTGATTTCTCAGTAAAGATTAGCAAAATATGTACAATTATGTACATACCTGGCATTCTCCAGTACATCCCCTCATATAAAGAATCCTGCTCTTCTCACAATAAAATGGCATTGTTTTGTTATCCCATAACATTCCCTGTGTCTGATCTCATGTCTGATTTTTAGTGTTTCTGCTGCAAACGCAGTTCTTAACTGCGTTCTTCATCCACAGTAGCATGAAGAGCAGTAGCTGCTGGTCGACTCCATTGTTGAGTTCCGTGGGTCTAATCCAGAGTTGGGTTAATGCTGCTTATTCCTCTAGTGTTAGGTTTTGCTTTGCAGGTGTTTCTGTTTCCTGATGCCCTGTTTGCAGGTGGGAGAGAATGAACAAAGTCCAGATCCTCTGGACTCTGACCTCAGAGGGATGACTGCTTTCCCTTTTATGGAGAGTTTGCAGTAGTTCAATATTCTCTTCTTCCCTCAATACTAAAGATCATATGTGCTACTCTAGCAGAACAGATGGTTCATCTAAAAGCTTTTGAACCATAAAAATTAATCCCAAATGCTTCTTCTATCTCAACTGAAAAACTGAAAGGAGAAATGCACCTCTTTGATACTGCTAAAAGAATGACAGGGAAAAGGGACCAACACTATTTTAAGATAAGAGAACCCTAGGATCCTAGAATGTATAGGGTTGTAAGGGACCTCTAAATATAATCTAGTCCAACCACCCTACCACAAGCAGGGACATATCTAACTAGAACAGATTGCTCAGAGCTGCATCAAGAATAAAGGAGAGAATATGCAGAGGTTCCCATGGATTTCAGAAGACTAAAAATGTCTTTCTGCACTTTCTAAATCCTTCCAGCAAAAGACCAATGCAACCACTACCTTTTTCTCTGCACACAGAGAAGTTGAAGCAAAGCACAGGCATCAGACAAAAGCTTTGGTGTAGGCAAGCATTCTGCCACACAAGCATTTGTAGCAGTAGTCTTCACAATGAAAATCTATTTCCAGGGGCAAATATTGTATTCCCTCCCTTTGTTGTAGGTGGGGAGATGCTTGATGTTGCATACCCAGCCAAAATTCCTTGTCAGGTCCCTCATGTTTCCCAGGAAAACTATTTCGTATTTCAGTCTAGTTCTGTTGAAATAACTTAACCTGGTTCAGGCTAGGACACAGCCGTATCTCCATTTTCCACCATGTAGGATGTTTGAGGACAAGCTGCTGATCTGGATGAGTTTGCCTACTTCAAGACAAGTGTAGAGCCTCCCAAATCCAAATGGTTTTTTTTCTTCCTTTCATAAAATCACTCACTCCCTTGAAGGCTGTCAGTCTTCTTTCTTACAGCTTTGACAGATTTTTTAATCCACTCTCTTCCTCTGGTATCAGCTTTTGCCTATTTGCTAGGCAGGGATGTGCTCATCATTCTCCCTGCTCAGAGGGGAAGTGTCATTGTCCCATTCTTGCTCTGCCTTGAGACCCAATCTCTGCTGGGAAAGGCAACAGGGAAGTACTTTCCTGCTCATGGTGGAAGCCCTTGTAATTTGGGAACCATTCTGTTTCACTGTACCTTTTGAAAATGGCAAACTTTAAAAAAACCCCAGGCTTCAGAGTGCTTTGTATTTGCCCCAAGGTTTCTGCTGCAGTGTTACTTTTCGTAGCTTTACTGAAAAATCCTGAAGAGCAAGACCCTTTTTTTATAGCTCTGTAAATAAGAGTGATGATTCCAGGGTGTAGATGTTAATCCAGCCTTCAGGCTGCAAGTTGAACATAAAGTTTATGTAAGTAGCAGTAGCATTCTTGCAATGCTGAGCACAGCGTTGTGGGAAAGGACGAAGTGTGTGTTACAGATGAGGGAATGATAAAGTAAAGCTCAGTCAAGTGGGAGTCTGAGTTAATTGGGGGTAAATAATCAAGCAAAACAAGTCAAATTCAACTAATGACCGCTGTGGAGAAGAATAGTTAGCAAAAGAAATCATTTTGTGGAGAAAATGTAGCAAGGATGGGACAAATGTAGATGAACCGCAGAAATCCTGGGGTTCATGTGGAAATGGTGTCAGAAGGTATCACAGACAGGATAGAGCAGTGAAGAGTCTGCATGTTATAATATTTAAAATAAATGAGATATACAAAGACTTATGGGCCAGTGTTGTAAACATAACACAAACTGTGTAGAAAATATTCCCTGAAGAACAAATCAGGGGTCGAGATGTCCACACTCTTAACTAATGCTACTTGATTGGCTATTAGTGTTCAGCTTCCTCTGAAGTGACAACACGTTAGGGTGACCACTGCCCTCTTCCTGTAATTATGGGTGCTCCCACAGTTGAGCTCAGTTTTAATCAATCAGAGTCCTGAATGGTGTTTTTCTTGGTTTCAAGCAGAAGAGCCAACTGTTGGACTGGAGATGTCCACTTTCTGGCAGTTTCCTGTTTTCTTTTGGAAACTTTTTGAGGACACTGTCACGTTGAAGAATGATCTTGATGAATCCCTTTGCCACTAGTATGGCACTCATTATGTGATCCAAATTCATGCAGAAGTCCATATTGGTCACAGAAAACAAGGCAAGAGCTGCCATTCTGGAGCAGAGCAAAGGTACACCTAGCATCTAGTTCCAAATCTCCACTAAGGTGTAGGGGGGACTCCAGATAATCTTGTTATATATATGAATATAAATCTTAGCACAACCCCATTTACTCAACTCTAGTAGTAGTTCCTAGGTTCAGGTGCACATATCAGCAATGATGCATAAGCTATCTCAAAGACAGAACAACAGCTGAATGTGTCTGTTAAAAATATCCCTGAGCAGCCATGGATGGAAGGCATCATGAGCCATGTCAAGCTGTGACCCAGTATTTTCAGGATAGATTTTTCACTAACATGATCAGCTTAAGTGTTCTTCTTTTCCTGACATGCATTCCAGCCCCCTATGTCAGCACGACACCTTCTCAGTGATGATAACACAGCAGCTTGTGTAGTTGTGTTATGAAGCAGCTCTGGGAACTGCTGTAGCTTGCAGAGGACCAAGCCTGTAAAAGTTGGGTTACTTCCCCATTCCAGTTCCCAGCACAGTCAAGCAAACTGTTGTGCCTGGACAATTAGTTGAGACTAAATGGCTGAGTTCTCCACTGCTGTTGTTTCATGATATGAATCTCCTATTGTTTCCCTCTGCTCACCCTTCCATACCCATCTGTTGTTGTATAGAGGGTGGGTAAGGACCCTTTCTGTTAGGTGTCCAGACCAATTTAAGGACTCCAGGGTTTGGTCCCTACTTGGAACTGATTCTTGCATTAATAGTGGTAGCTAAAAGACTTTCTCAAAGCTTACTGGAAGGCAGTGCGTTATAAACCCAAATCCTTCCATAAGTAGAGATTAAGCTAATTACTGTTTGCTGTGTAGGTCCTTAGGTAAACATATAAGCACATCTTTTTCACATGAAAACTGACTCCTTTTATATAGACCTAGGTATACAGTCTGTGATCATGAACTAGACACACAGGCCTCTAAAAAGAAAGACAGCTCAGGAACGCACGGGGGCAGTAGATCTGGCTTGATATTTTTGCCAGTGTTTTTGTTTGATTAAAAATTTGAAGGGAGTGGTTTTCTGTTGTTAAAACAAAAGATTAGCCTTGGCATTGAGGAACATCTAAAAAGTCTTTGAAAGACTGAATTCAATAACAAGGAAAGCTTTGTCATCGTACATTTCCTTACATTGAACAACTTGATGGGTCTCTCCCATGAAGACAAAATGAGCTTTTAAAACTGAAGTGAAATAAAAAGAAGTTTTGAAAAATCAAAAGGAGAAACATTTGCCAATGAAGTGGAGTCTCCTGAGATTTCCTCTGGAATCTACAAGATAAAAGGGACAAAGAACAGCACAGAAGTTGGGTCTGACTTTTACTGTGTGGAAGATATATTCCAATGAGTAGTGCATGGGATGACAGCTGTAATTAAGCAGTTTGCTGAAACTCCATGGGATACTGTTTCACAACCATCAACCTTTACCTGAAGTTTAGGTTATTTTCCCCCTATTTCTTCTGTAGGCACAAGTGTGTTTGTAAAGGTGCAAAGTCAGATGAAGCTCACATGAATGTAAATTATTCTGGAAAAGAAATGTGGTTGGAATTAAGGGAAAGAGAATGTCATAAGAGGGAGATTTTGAAGAGGTCTCTTCCCTCAAGGACAAGCTCATGTTTCAGATTGCTTGGCTGTGACAGTCCAATGGAGGCCCATGAGGATGGTTAGGGGACTGGAGCACTTGCCTTATGAGGAGAGATTGAGAGATCTGAGACTTTTCAGCTTGGAAAGAAGAAGATTACAAGGAGACTTAATCACTGTCTATAAATCCATGAGGGCAGGGTGTCAAGAAGAAAGAGACGATCTCTTTTCACTTGCACCCTGTGACAAGACAAGGGAGAGTGGACGTAAGTTGGAGCACAGGAGGTTCCACCTCAACATAAGAAAAAGCTTATTTTCCAGTAAGTGTTACTGAGCGCTGGAACGGGCTGCCCAGGGAGGGTGTGGAGTCTCTTCTCTGGAGAATTTCCGGACCCACCTGAATGCATTTCTGTGTGACCTGTTCTAGGTTCTGTGATCCTGCTTGAGCATGGGGATTGAACTCAATGACCCTTGGAGGCCTCTTCCAACCCCTGATGATCTGTGTGTCTGTGTGTATATGACCGTAGGACTGGTACAACTGACCCAGGTTAGAGTTTTCTTAAACTCCTCCACTGAAAAGTGGCTGCTCATTAAAATCCAGTGTTTCCAACAGAAAATCCACCACAGAATCACAGAATTTTTGACAGAATTATTGATGCTGGAAGACCCCTCTGAGCTCATACAGCTCAGCCCAGGACCTAACATCAGCCAGACCAGGACCCTAAGGGCCGCAGCCAGTCTGTCCTTCAACACCTCCAGGGATGGGGACACCACCACTGCCCTGGGCAGTCCATTACAGGGTCTGATCACCCTTTCCAGGAGGAAGGGCTTCCAGACATCCAACCTAACCCTCCACTAGCAGCTTCAGGCCCTGCCCTCTGGTTCTGTTGCTAGTTGCCTGGGAAAGGTACCTGTCCCTCCCCAACTACAACCTTGTAGAGAGGGAGAAGGTCCCCCCCTGAGTGTGCTGCGCCTGGACATGAAGACGGCTTTAGCTTGCAGTTCATGGTGCTGTGTAGTTGCTTTTGAAAATAATAAGCACTTTATATATTATTTTTGTTTTACTTATTTAAACCCCAAGTATCCTTTCAGCTTTGATGACATTTATCTAAAATGAAAATACATTTACAGACACCTCCTAGGCCCTGAGTTTATCTTGCTTTGGCTGTCACAAGCTTCTTCAAACATCGTTTCCTCCCTAGACAACTTTCACAGAAACACTAAGCATTTCAGTGGAACTTTGATGATTTATACCATCATGCCAAACAGGAGCCCTTCCCTCTGTAAACATGGGCATTATAAAAGTAGTAAGCCCTGCATGTCTAGCATGAACAATGTGAGCGGTGAGACCCTCCCTCAGAGATGCCAAAGGCACAGATTGGCAATTTCATACTTAATCATGAGTTTTTACAGACTTCTTTTTCCCCCCTGTGTCCCTCTTTAGAGCATTGCAGGGTGAATCACCACCTATGGGGAAATTATTAATCAGCAAATCTATGGGTGAGAGGCTGAGCCAGTTCCCAAAGCTGTGCTGGTGTGACCATGCTGTATCGCTTGATTTTGAGAGCCAGAGTAGGAGAGATGTCCCTGCCCGTGCATTCATGCTGTAAAACCTCTGAGGGGATTTCCCCTTACATTTTCATTGACTTCTTAGGGCTTTGGGTCAGGGCTGTGCCATAGCTTGCCATGTCCTAGGGTCAACATAGAGACTGTTAGCCTGGCTTCACTGCTTGACAGTCACCTTTGTGAGACCTGAACTCTTGGAAATCATTGAGAAGCTGCTGCCGTGACCCACTGTTGAACTGCAAAGAGAGGGGAAGGAGTAAATATTCCAAGGAGATGAAGTAGGACATTCACTTGCATCTGGTTTGAAATAACTGTTGTACAAAGGAAAAGTGAATGCAGCCAGCACAGCCAAGCTGTTATTTCATGACCTTCTGATTGCAGAGTTCAAGATACCTTAATTCCTTTTTTTTGCTGGAAGCTTCTAAGTGGGGGGAGGAGGAGTTAGCAGTGGCAAAGAAGGAGAGAGTAAATTTCCTTTCCAAAAAGTACTCTTCTTCCGGTGGAAGCAGCATATTGTTTCTAGAAATGGACAAAGTTATTTTCTAACTTCCCTGTATCCTGTCACCTGGCCCTTCCTTCCTCCTCCTGATACCACAGTAAAACACACAAACATGAGAGCTCTGCATTATTTGCATCAGGGCAGGATTTATATTCTGATTGAGAGAGGTGATTTATACTTGTCGGATTTTCTACAGAACACGTTCCAGATGTGGAATGAATTTTACTGGCGTTTATTAGTCACTGGGGGTGGCTGAGGATGGCTTCCTTTATACCCCTGACATTTAATGCTTTGGTGTAGCTTCCCTTTTCCTTTCAGTGATGTTTTTCCTTTAAAAAGATGAAAAATAAAAGGAAAACAAAAGAAAAATAACTCCATTCTGCAGTAACAGAGAGCTAATGGGACAGATTCTGTTTATAGAGAAGAACACTTGGAACAGAAATCCCATTCTTCTAATAAGGAAAAACAAAAGTGAACCGACTAGCTTTATGAACAAGGTTCTGTTGGTGCTTCCAAGACTTCAATCACATTTACAAATGTTGTGGTGTCAGCGCTGACTTTCTAAGCTTCTGTGCTCTGGGATTTAAGTCAATGTGATAACACTGAATCCTTAACTGTCCTCTGACAAAGTAAGAGCTAGGTGAAAATTTTTAACTTAAAGAAAATGTGTGAAATAAATCTTCCTGAAAAGATAAGAAGCTACAGTTTGTTTGCTCTTTTTTACATAGAATATAGGCTTGGACTTGATCTCAGAGTCTTTTCCAGTGTGAATGATTCTCTGGTTTAATATTAAAGGGTTGATTTTATGGCCCAAGCAGAAGGAACTTAGGTTGGAGACACTCCGCAGATTTCATGATGTAAGGACCAAGTTCAGACTGCTTGTTATGCGGAACGCAAGTAATGTCAATTCAGGAGAACAGTACTGTGAAATCCAGCTTGCATGTGAGTTTCTTGAGGCTCATGGGAATCAGAAGGGAGTTGTGGTCACTATAGAATTTAGCCAGCAGTCTGAAATGGTGTAAAATCTGGTGGGCGCTACATGTGACCCAAAATTTACAGGGCAACCTGTGTTGATCACCTGAGTGATCATGGAGGAAGTGGATGGAAGAAGGGGAGAAGAACTGAGAGAGGACAAATTTGGTAGGTGGAGATGAGTTACAAAGGTGACCTTCACTACATGAGTGTTAATCCAGCCACTGTCATTCCTCCAAACTGGAAATGTTATTCCTGCATTGCAGCAACTCTTGAAATCCTGCCTGAGTTCCTCTGTCTGCTCACACTTGACGTATTGAAGTCTAACAGGGGTCTGTCATTGGGTTGAATACAGTGTCTGAGTTTGTTAGAGGAATCTCGTGCAATTTTCAAACTGTATAATTCTTTCAAAAATGGAGTGCTTGCTGACAGCTAGCACATGCTTGACTTTCTGCTTGTTTCTGCTGTGCCTTACACCACCTTTACAGAATGACAGAATTATTGAGGTTGGAAAAGCCCTCTGAGCTCATCCAGCCCAGCCCAGGACCTAACATCACCACAGCAGCCAAACCAAGGCACTGAGGGCCACAGTCAGTCTGTGTCCTGACCTCCAGGGATGGGGACTCCACCACTGCCCTGGGCAGTCTATTCCCAGGTCTGATCATCCTTTCAGTGAGGAACAGCTTCCTAACGTCCAACCTAACCCTCCCTTGGCAGCTTCAAGCCCTGGCCTCTCATCCTGTCACTGTTTCTCTGGGAGAAAACTTGACCCTCACCTGACTACAGTCTCCGTCCAGGGAGTTGTTGAGAGGGAGAAGGTCCTCGCTGAGTCTCCTCCAGGCTGAACACCCTGAGCTCCCTAAGCCTCTCCTTTCCTTCCAGACCCTTCCCAAGCCTCTTACTCCTCTGGACCCAGTCCAGCCCCTCAGTATCTTTCTTGAAGTGAGGAGAGTGGAGAGATGAGCTGCCACAAGTGGACAAAACCTGTGGAAGTAGTAAACAGCTAGCTGAATTTTTTCAAGGATGAACTCAGTGTGAGAGCACAGGATAAGTGTAAACAAATAAGTAAATGAAGAAGTGGCTGGAGCAGATAAGAAGAACAGCTTAGGGAATTATTTATAGGACATGAGAAAGCAGACAGCATACATGATGGGTTTAACTCTGATGGGCCCATTAGCTACAGGCAGTACTGAGTTTAAATAGAGTCCAAAATCCCTGCAACAGCTGAGATCAATGGGAATCTCTTCTCTGGTATTTATTAGATGAAAGTTTGGTTGGCTCTTTTGAGCAGGACATTAACACAGGTCAGCTCTTTGCCCTCTGTTGCTCTTGAGAAAAATAAATTGTGTGTGTTCGGGAGTCTGGTGCATGTGTTTGTGGTGAGATTATTTTCTGTGGCCAATTACCAAAACAATAATAACTAGAAGAACCCAAAGCAGTTGACACTGTGATTTGTTTTGATTTTAAAAAGGGAATATAAATTGAACTGAGTGTGTAAATGTCCTGTAATTAGGTAGGAAGAAGTAAAAGGCTCCCTCTGTTCTGGGCTTAAACGGAACTGGTAAGCTATCACATAGCTCTCTGGTACAAATTACATTCAAAACCATATAACTGTGCTTGAGATTTGTGTAGTTGCCGTGTGCTATTTGGGAGAATTTTCTCCCCTGTAGCTTGAATTTTGATCAATTTTCAAATCTTTGCACTGAAATATCTTCAGTAGGGACAGAAACACAACAAGCCTGTTGCTACATGGGAATTGATCCACTGATCTGCATAGACCACTGTGAATCCTTGTTATCATTTCACTATGCACTAGATCAAATCTCAGCTTCTCAGACACAGTGCTTCAGCTCAGCTAGCAGAGTCGCTTTCACTATTGCAGGCCATGTGTCAGAATCAGGGTCCCTGTCAGACACTCCACAAAGAAGTTATGTGACTCTTGGGTACAAAACTGCTCATAGTGCTGTTGTGCAGTCTGTGTCTGTCAGGACACGGGAGAGGCAGGGTCATGGGAGGAGTTGAGATACCTGCGAAATGGGAAGAAAAAGCAGCACTGCTGCCTCTGTGCATCTCATCACCTCAGCTGCATCCTCCACAGTGTAACTCCTTGCTCAGCTGCTTTCTTATCCCATCACTACCGGCAACTGAAGCAGCCACCACTCACTCCTCTCCAATGGGACAGCCCAACTCTGTTCTGCCTGTGAAGTCACTGTGCTAAAATCAAGGCAGGACAATCATGTTCATCTGACAATGCTTTTTTATGTTATTTAAGATAAAGTTTATTTAAAATAAAAAGCCAGTGGTGTGCAATCAGTGATGAATTATTTCAGTGCTTCTGGACTAACAGCCAGTTGCTGAGATTCCCAGTTCCATTAACAGCCAGATCAAGGTACCATATGTTTTAATCCTGTATGGTTTACGTATTACCCCTATCACAGTTTGCAAGGCTACAGTTGTGTATATGGCTATCTGTATGCCTGGTGTGCTTTTTTCCCCTCACCATGTGCTATGGCAGTCAAGATAGTGCTGCCTTTAAAGAACACTTGAGATGCTGAGATATCTGAGTCCTGAGAATGAGCAGAGTTGCTAGTAGGGATTGACCACACTTTATGCTTTTGATGTGAAACTGAAGCAAGCCAAATGTTCTTAATCATCCCCAGAGAACATTTTCAAGGCACAAAGAGCAACAACCAGCCAGTCTTGCTAGGAAAGTCCCGTGAGCAGTCAAAGAGCCTGGGGAGAATCCAAGGTTTGAGAGTGAGTACACGCTAGGCAGTGCCTGCTGATGGCACACTGTGGCACTGATGGCCTGCCTGCTGTCACAAATCACGATGAGGCTCCTGAGCTGGGGGTACCATCAGGAAGCTGGCAGGAGGTTGTGCTAAATCCCAAAACACAGGAGGAAGCAAACTAATAAAGTCTGCTGGGGCTTGCAGCTCTGTACAGCACTTCAGTGCAGTACCACCCACTCAAGAGATATTATGTCCTGTGGAGGTTTTCAGAGGTCTCATTATCCTCAGCTCTCCAACTTCTGTGTCTGTGTCTGAGCCCTTCGCATTGTGTAGTGGTTTTGGGGCAAGGTTTTGGTAGCAGGTGGCTGCAGGGGTGGTTTCTGTGAGAATCTGCTAGTCACTCTGTGTTCGACAGAGCCACTGCTGGCCGGCTCCAAGACAGAGCTTCTGATGGTCAGAGCTGAACCATCAGGGATGGTGGCAGTGCCTCTGTGATAACATATTTAAGGGGCAGGGGAGGAGAGGTGGGAGGAGAACAGGGAACTACAACAACAGTTGAATAGAGGATTGATAAATATGTGAGTAAAAGAGCAGACACAAAGGCGAGTGAAGAAGGAAGTGGAGGAGATGCTCCAGGCACTGCAGCAGAGATTCCCTTGCAGATCAGGAAGGTCATGGCTGCCTGCCTGCAGCCCATGGATGGCTCCATGTAGGAGCAGATGAATGTGCTGAAGGACTCTGTGACCACATGGCAAGCCCATGCTGAAGCAGACTCCTAGCAGGACTTCTAAACCCATACAAGAGAGGAACCTGTGACAGAGCAAGTTTGCTGGAAGGACTTGTGACCCTACAGGGTGCCCATGCTGGAGCATTTCATGAGGAACTGCAGGTCACAGGAAAGGCATATGTTTTCTATCTCAAAAATATGTTTCTAACTCAAAGGAGTTGATAGAGGACTGTATCCTGTGGGAAGTATCTCATGCTGGAGCTGGGGAAAAAAGTGAGTAGTCCTCCTGCTGTGTAAGGAGGAGCAGCAGAAACATGTTATCATGTTATGAACTCTCATTCCCTGTCACACTGTGCTGCTGGAGGGGAGGAGGCAGAGAAAATTGGGAGTGAGGTTGAGCAAATGAAGAAGGGAGAGATGGGTAGAAGGTCTGGGTATGTATCTCATTGCCCTGCTCTACTTTGGTAATAAATTAACTTCCTTGAGTCTGATTTGTCTGTGACAGTAATTGGTGAGTGATCTTCCTGTCCACATCTCAACCCACATTGTATTTTCTCCTTGACCAGCTAAGGAGGGGAATGATAGAGCAGCAGCTTTGGTGGGCACTGGTCTCCAGCCAGGATCAACCCACCACAGCTATTCAGAGCATCGGTGTGTAGATCACAGGGCGGTGAAGGCTACACATTCTGGTACTACAAGAGTGTTTTTTAAGAAAAACAACAAAAAGAGAAAAAATAACATAGCAATACCTTAGGATGTGATTTGTAAAGCAATTCTAGCAGCACCACAAAAAAAGGAGATAGGAGACTGAGCTGTCTGAGTGACAGCCTTAGGGCCTGGGTAGCCATTTCTGTATCTCCCACAGCACACAGCAGTGGATGCAGCTTTGACATCTTTGTTTGAATGGTTTATCACCTGCATGTCCAAGCACAGGCTGGAAAGACCCCCAGTCTGCAGGGGGCTGTACAAACATGTAGACATTCCTGTAGTGAGAGTGTAATGGATTAAAGTGAGGGTCTACATCGGTTTGGGTTGGTGCCTGCCATACAAGCACAGTAAGCAACTCTCGCTGAGAATTCAACAGGCAAGGAAGCAACTCTGCTAAAAAGAAAAGAATTTATCGAACCCATCCTCAAGAAGAAAAGGAAAATATCCTTAAGTAAGTGAAAGAATCAAAAAGGTGAAACAGAAACTGTATCACAATGCCTTTAAACACTCTGAGGGAGAAGGGAGAGAGCTAACAAATCTTTAGATGAGAGCTCTGGGAAAAAAAGAGTGTACACCAACACACATAACCATAAAGCTAGTACACACACACAATTGCACCCCTCTTCCAGA
>VZRI01000453.1:0-161070 GCA_013397515.1 Upupa epops
TTGCAGGAGTGCAACAGACTAACTGAAGGTTTAATTTGTTGCAAGACTTTCATTTGTTCGTTGTCATGCATGAGAAAGATTTATTCCAGATTGACTCCCCAGTCAGATCTGCAAGACAGGGTGTTTTTTGTCTGCATGGAAAGAGGGCACTGCTATTGGCTGAGAACAGAAGAATAAATGTAAAACTGCAGTCCCCACCCTACCCCCTCTTGTGCCAGGAAATACAAGGCATGTGTGCCTTTGGATCAGTACAGTTGCTTGGTTTATTTCATTGTTAAAAATTCCTAGCATACCTTTTCAGTAGGAATAGTGGTGTTGCTTGGATACAAATTGTTCTGAAGTTTTAATATTGCTAATTCGAGGCTTTTCTTGACACATAGTAAAACTAATTCTTAAAACAGCAAGCACAGAATCACAGAATGATTTGGGTTGGAAGAGACCTTAAAAAGTCATCTATTCCAGCTCACATGCAGTGAGCAGGGAAAGATCTGACTAGATCAGTTTGCCCAGAGCCCTCCCTGTCTAACCTGACATTGAATGTAACCAAGGATAGGGTACCTGCCACATCTGGACAGCCTGTTTGTCAATGTAAAAAATTTCTATCTTTTGTTTATTCAAAATCTTCCCTCTTTAAAACCATCTTTAAGACCACTTTTTTTTTTTCCGAAAGTCTGTCTTTATTTTATAAGCCCCCTTTAAATACTGAAAAGCTGCAGCAATGTCTCCTTGTAGCCTTCTCTTCTCCAGGCTGAAAAACCTGAACTTTCTCAGCCTGTTTTCACAGCAGAGGTGTGCTGTCCTCTGAAAATTTCTAGAGGCCTTCCTCTGTGTTTGCTCCAACAGGTTAATGTGCTCCTTTTGTTGAGGTCTCCAGAGCTGGACCAGATATTCTGGATGAGGTCTTAAAAGAGCAGAGTAGAAGAAAAGAATTTGCTCCCTTGACCTGCTGGCCATACTCTTTTGGTGGTTACATTTGGCCTTCTGGGTTGTTAGCGCACACTGCTGGCTCACATCCAGCCTTTTATCCACCGCTACCCCTAAGTCATTCTCCACAGGGCTGCTTTCAGTCTTTCATGGCTTAGACAGGTGGACTCTTAGCTGGATACAAAATGGGCTGTATATCTGAGCCCAGAAAGTTGAACTGAATGGAGTGAAATCAAGTTGGTGGCCAGTCACAAACTGTGATAGGACAAGAGGCATTGGCCACAAGTTGTGCCTGGGGAGGTTCTGATTAGGCCTTACGAAAAAATTCTTCCCTGACAAGAGTGGTCAGGTATTGGAACAGGCTGTCCAGGGAGATGGTAGAGTCACTGTCCCTGGAGGTGTGTAAAAAATATGCCTGGATGTGTGTCTAGGGAACATGGTGTAGTGGGCATGGTGGGGTTGGGTTGGAGGTGGGTTGGTGGGTTGATGATCTTGTAGCTCTCTTCCAACCATTACAATAATATGTTTCTATGAAAATAGAAAAACTAAAAGTTGTATTGAATGTAAGTAGTAAATGGTCTATAAATTGAACAATTAAATGATACAAAAATGTATCCTGCTTCTACTCTTAGCATTTCAATAACCACAATTGTGTAGAGTACTTACTTAGATGATGCAGAGCCATATAATAATGTGAAATTAAAGAGAACAGGTCAATTAAAAAAAAAAAACATATTCAGGAGAGGCTGCAAGCACTTAAGTGTTGTTATGTTTTTAGGTTACTAAAGTCAACTCTAGGAAAATAAAAGGCAGAGGAGTGCTGTGCTTAGTAACACTGGAGTAACATCTGCAGTTATGTCAATGAAATAACATTACATTTTTGTAGGAACAATTACAGCATTCTCTAGTGCTAAAAACCTTCAGAAGGCAAGAAAAAGCAAGGTTAGCTTTTCTGAGTTTAAATGTTCTAAGGAAGACAGCAATACTCAGCTGTAGGGATGAGATTAGTTTCTCATTCTGGTTTTGCTATCAGTATCACATAACTTGAACAACTGTGTGTATCTTTATGTTTTCCTTTGCATTGATATTGGATTTTATTTTCTAGTTTTACAAGCATGTTGTACAAAGTGTTGAGAAATTCATTCAAAAGGTAAGTCAGTCATGGTTACTTCATATTAGCACAGAGTAGTGGATTGGAATTTAGGTACACATATAGATTAATATTTTTATCACACCTTCATTTATGTCAGTTCTTAGTAACATGCAATTTCTTCTAGTAATCAGTAGCTGATCATAACCCGTGATGCAAAAAAGATAAATACTTTGCCCACATTGTGTAGTTGTGTACTTTGATCTGTGTGAAAGTAGCCAGTGTGGTGGGCTTGGTGTTCTGTTATTTTTTTCAGTATTTCACAAATGATTTGATGAAAAATGCAAGTTACTAATAGCATTAATAGTAAGGTCTTTCTTCAGTATCATTTGAGGATAAGCAGATGAAAATTTTTCTCATGTTTTGATATTTATGGGCTTCAGTTGTATGTTTGGATGATAATGGGATTATTTTTCTGGAAGCGATCACTTAAAACTAAAGGTCAAAATTACCACATCTTCCATTAAAATCTGCAGTAGTATTATAGAATCAAGGTTGGACTTGTCCATGTCAGTTACAGATGAGTAGATAGTGCCATTTGCATTACTTTACTGTCGGTTCTTTCTACTCTAGTATATTCCATTTGAGTAGCTACAGTGCATTGAAGAGATTCTTTGAAGATGTTACATGCAATTAGATTGTAACTTCCTAATTTTATCAAAAAACGCTTACTGTTGAAAGGATGACACCCATTCTAAAAGAATGCCATACTTAAAAACACTGGACTGTGTTTAGAGCCTAAATAAAAGCTTTGTCAGAGTTGCAGATGTTACAGCAAATTAGCCATAACATAACTTCATTTTCAAAACAACAAGTTGGTATTTAGGCTATTATTAAATTAGTATAACTACGATAAAGTTGGCATAAATATGATAAAACTGAAGAGTGGTGCACACTGTATTGGAGATAATGAATTTTTTGTAACATAGTGTGTTTATAGACTATCTTGAGTCTCCCAGAGGGGGAGTAGGTGTACATAACCACTTTTCCCGTCATACTTTGAATGATAAATGTGTACCACCAATATTTATAAAACATATCAATATTTTAGTATATTCTGGTGATGACTTCGGTATATTTTATAGAACTTTTCATTCTGTCTTAAAGCTGGCTACACAATTTTTGAACAGAGAACATATTGGTAATATTGTGACCCATTTAAAACTGAGACAGGTCTGTTCATATTTACTCTGCTATTAATGATTATTGGGATTTTTTCACTTGTTCACGCTTTAAATTACTATTATTATTCTTTTGCAGTGCAAACCAGAATACAAGGTGCCTGGTCTGTATGTCATTGACTCTATTGTAAGACAGTCCCGACATCAGTTTGGGCAAGAAAAGGATGTATTTGCTCCAAGATTCAGCAATAACATCATCAGCACTTTCCAGAACTTGTACCGTTGTCCTGGTGATGACAAGGTAACCACTTATTAGAGGTCTTTTCTAATTAAAACTGTGTATAGTATGCTACCTGTGAGGAATAAAGATTTTGATTGCTAAAGCTGATCTAATTATAGATGTACACAGTTATATGTATTGCTTTTAATTTTACTTATCTGAGTATAGGGGTAGGGGAAGACATACAATTAGATTAATTAGAATTTCAAAAAGGTTTTCAGGAAGACCTTCATGAAGTTCATGCATTTTGATTGGATAAAAATATGCAGGCCTTTGGTAGAGTAGGGAATTCTAGTCACTCTTAGTATCTTCTTCCCCTTTTTATTGAGAATGGATGATCAGGTCTTATATAGTGTAAAGGAATAATCTTTCTTGGTGCAGTAGCTTCAATGCAGACTAGTGTGTTTTGGACTGAAGGGGCAATAGAAAAACAGCACAGTATCTTAAAAGTTACCTTTCCTTTGAATCACCCAGCAGCTGAGTAAGGCCTAATATGAACAGTGTGACCCAGTAGTTCAGCTGTTCCTTTGGACCATAGTACTCAAAATTTCTACCAAATTATCTTTGTAATAGGTTGGCTGAAAGTAGAGTAGGGTGCAGGCAGTTTAATTTCCTTCATACTTGTCAGTGGTCTTGCAGTCACTAGAGTTTCTTACTACTGTATTGAAAAATAACAAAATTATATGAAATACAGTGAATAGTGGGACAGGATGCTGCCGGAAGACAGAGTTGTGTGCCATCATACAGCTGAATTTTTCAGCAAAAGGTCTGAAAACCCAAGGCATCCCTGGAAGGTTATGAAGGCAAGTTTAACCACTTGCTGTCTTCTGTAGTCTTAGGATTCCTGCCTTTTTAGAGCAGCTAGGATTTTTGCAAGATAATATGTCAGGATCCGTACGTGTTAAGTGGTTGGAAAACTGCTGCAGATGTCTGACTTCTCTTACACAACTGAGTTCTGGGTTGCTGGTGAACATTTAGTGATGTTAAATTGCCCTTTTCTAGTCTGTTTTTTGGTTATCTGTGCTGTTTCACAGTATTTAACTTTAATATATATAAATAAGCATGATAGTTTGCTTATATTTTTCTTCATTTAGATGTATTCCTTAAGCAGTATTAGTTTGGTATTGTAGAGTTATTTAGCTTACCTACCCTGGGAAATAAATTAATATGGAACTAGTCTGATTTACAATCATAGAATCATTAAGTTTGGAAGAGAACTCCAAGATCATCAAGTCCAACCTTCAAGCCATTACCCACCATGCCTACTAAACCATGTCTTCAAGAAAAACATGACCTGATGAAGAAAGAGAGCTAGGACAAATACTTTCTATCTGACTTTTAAAAATACAGTACATTTATTTTAGGGTAAGGAACAGTGCCACTTATTCTGTGGTGTTTCAGTGCATGGCAACTAGGTATCCCTTTGGAAATGCTTGATAAGAAAAGGGTTAGTAAAAGAGTCTATTTATGGTCTGTAAAGCTCCTATCAGGTTCCTGTTTTTTTTTTTTTAAAGTCAAGCATAAACATAGCAGCATTTAATTTTGTGCAGCAAAAATACCTGAATGGATTCTTCCATCTCACTTAGCCACAGTAAATGCAAGAGATATATTGAGACATAGAAACAGTTTTGTATTCCTGCTCTAGATAGTACAGGAAAGTTACAGCCTCTGATGGACTTGTCTGGAATTGCCTTACAAAACAAACTTTCAAAGAAGGCAGCTTGTATACTGTAAAACTGGGTGGAAGCTTTTAAAGGTTTCTCAAAATGAAGACTAAATTACATCTTCCACGAGGCAAAGTTTAAATGCTTTTGTAGAATTTCAAAAGGATAGACTCTGTTTTTGTTCCTTTAGTTTAAACACTCTGTGGTTAGGTAGAATCATAGAATGTGTTAGGTTGGAAAGGCCCTTAGAGGTTCCAACCTCTAAGGTTCATCTGGTACCAACCCACTACTACACAGTTTCTCAAGAGACAGTGTTTTAATGATATGAGATGATCAGACATGCTCAGCTTTATGAAACAATCAAATGGTCTTAATTTTACTTATATCAAATTTATGATATGAGGAACTCTAAGATGCTGGCAGCCCTCAGGTATCAGCCATCCACTTCCTTCCTGTTTTAAAGTCTTTGCAGAAATGGTCTTATTAGAAGTTACCCATGTAAAAAACTATTCATTAAAGCTTTCAAAATTAGGGCTATGTGCTTAACATCTATGATTATGTACCAGCTTCCCACAGTTCTGGCAGAAGGTGCTTTTGCCCCCTCCGTCTGTAAGTGATGGTCACTGGTTCTGCTGGCCCTGATACTTTTTCTCACTAGTGTTTTATAGCAAGCCTCCTTCCAGCAAGCTAAACCCATTACCAGTACTAAAGTCTGTGTACTCTCTTAGTATTTTTTTAAAGTTATTAAACCATCTGTGTGGCAGCAAACACAATCCTGCAAAGGACTTTCTGTTCCTTGTGATATCACAGACTTCTTCTCTAAGTAAGGAACGTGTCTTTTTCCATGACTATCCAGCTTTTCAACATTAGGCAAAATCTTGCCTCTGGGTAGAAGTGAAGCTTAGACGTACAAGATTTGGTAACAGATTGAAATAGTTGCATAGAAACGTATTTGCAAGTGAAGCAATCTGATGGAATTGTTAAGAGTCTTGATTTTGATTTCCTTTTTTCTGTCTCCATGATTTGCATATTTAATGTTGCTGTGCAATTTGAGTAGACAGGGAATTGTGTTCTAACAGTCTTCAAGAGACCTTGCCAAATGCTGGGTTTACATTCCTAATAGAAGTATTTAATAGTCTTATTAGTATATTCCCTTTTTTCAGCAGACATACACAGTTTTGGTTCATAGGTAGGTGGAATGGCGTTCATATATGTTGATTATAGAACTTTAGAAGACTAGATTATTTAATTATTAGTAAAGCTTTAAAATGTTTCCTTAAAATAATTTTCCTTTGTACTATCTTCCAAGAGTGAAGCTATGAAAGTGTCAGATGCATTTGTTTAGTGTTGCCTAGGCATGCTGTGTAGGTCAGCCTCAGGTTCATGCGTCAGACATCTGTGGTGTGACCCAGTAAAACTGTCCTTAAGATTCTTCCTGTTTGTAAATCTAAAGGTGTTTCGATCTAGACAGATTGACCTGTCTTGTTAAGAATTGCATAATGGAAAATAACAAGAAAGATGAGCACTACTCAGGTCTTTTGTAAACCGCTTATTCATTTTAGAGTAAAATTGTTCGGGTGCTGAATTTATGGCAGAAGAACAATGTATTCAAGAGTGAAATTATTCAGCCTCTCTTGGATATGGCAGCAGGAATTCCTCCTCCAGTGGTGACCCCTGTCTTGCCCAGCACTACAGCTGCTATGAGCAACAACACGCCAGGTAAACAAAAATTATACTTCACCTTAAATCAGTTGAGTCAGCTTTGATACATTGGCTGTTAACATACTGGAAAATTTCACTGATTTCCTTTAAGACAGTTCAAATGAATGTTAGGAAGAAGTACAGCATCTAGAGCAAGGAAATAGCAAAACAAAGAGGTAGTCTGTTGTGTAAATGTTTCAGCTGTTCAGAATGAGTGTTGGTGAAATGAAACCTAGTTTTGCATTTGCAAGTTAAAAACACAACACAGCACTTAATACATTATTTGTTAACTAGAAATGCTACAATTGAGAGAAACGATGCCATCAGTAGCTTTACGCTATCACCATGATTGAGTTTGCTAGATCCTGTTGAAGGCCTTTATTGCTGTCTGGTGAGCAATCTGGATGGGGAACCACACTGACAATATAAGCTACAGCCAGTGGCTTACGTTCCTATTCCTCAGATCTGAAGTATGTGAGACAGAAATAATGTTGGAGAATCATGAGAAAAAAAGCTTCCTGAAGTTAACAGTCCAATTAACAAACAATAGAATCATTATAAATGACAAATCAATCATTCTGTCCTCTAAAGCATCTTCCTTAATGTAGGTAGGTGGTGGGGAATGGACTTCGAACTATTTGTCGTTTGCAGTGATATTTTCAATCAAAATTAGAGTTTTTACGCAAGGAAATTATTTTCTGGCACGCACAGGCCTACTTTAGTCACCCACCTTTTGCTGATCCCAAGCCAAAAACAAGTGAGGTGGACAAATCCACCCTATTTTTCACTGGTGTCTGTATAGATGTGAAAGTTTCAGACTGCGTCTTCTAGCTCAGTATTTTTTATCTTCATTAGTTTGATTACTTTATATTTTAAAAACTGTAATGCTTTTTTTAAATTCTTGTGTAAATTGTCTTTCAATAATAGCAATGCAGTAATTTGCATTCAGTGTTCATTAGCATAACTGCTGCTGAGCTTAAAGGAGGAGTATTTTCAAGGTTGGAGGATTTGTTTGGGTTATGATGTGAAACTAATTATCAGGTTGCTGATGTAGTCTCAGCATTCTCCTTGAAAAAATTACAAAATAGGCAATTCTCATGTATGCTTTGCTGCAGGTTGAAATTTTCAGTAGAATACTTAAGGCTCATCCTAGGAATAAAGTGCAAGTCCAGTAAGTTCTGGACTAGCACATTTTTCAGTGTGCTAACACTGTCTCATATACATGTATATGCACACACACATACACACATGTATGTATTCCAGTAAACTATTTGGCTTGTTGTGTGAAGCCTATCAATTTTGCATTTGTCAGTCTTTCTGTTAGTAGTTCCGGTAGGTCAGTAGCAGAAAGAGCTACACGAGGAATTATGTGAGTCTGTTTTATTTTTGAGTACTTTATGTGCGTGTTGGAAAAATAGTATAAAATGATGTTAATACGGTATTTAGGAACTGGTTTCTGTGTCCTAGGGAGATTATAGTATCTTTATAATTAGATCTCTTGCAATCTAGATAACAGTATTGTAGGAAATTAACACTAATATTTACGTCTGGTTTATAATTTCTTTTGCAGCAGGTTTTTTCTCTAGTGTTCTCTGATGTTATTTATAAGTCTGTATGTCAAAATATTTGGGCATACTGCATTTTGTCTCCTTTAGGAACACCCGTGACTCCAGCTACTCCAGCCAATGTAGTGCAGAGTTTACCTGATCCTTGGGTATCTCAGATTGCTAATACAGACACTCTTGCTGCTGTTGCACAGATACTACAGAGTCCTCAAGGCCAACAGGTAAATATTTTGTAGACACTTGGAGACTGTGTCCTTAAGGAATACTATGTTCTTGAGTATCTACATTTTGTGTTCTGTATCCATGTTAACTTATCCCATGAGGATGTTCATTGCAAGCAAGTTCCAAGTAAGCCAAAACTTAGACTTTTGTCACCAGTCCAGTTTGTTCCTTAAAGGCATTGCAGAATATGGTCTGAAATACATACTTTTCTATATAATACTGCATATGAGTAAATCAAGAGCAGCGGAAAATTTTGTGGCTATAGATATAAAATACAATTCCAGTTTAAGAGCGTTTCTCTGCTGGATGCTCCAAAAAGCCAAATATTCTACAGAAAGAGAAAGTACTTGTTCTGTAAGTGCAGAGTGTGTTGAGTCTTTATATTTCTATAAGCCAGAGTTTGTATTTGGCGACATTCAAAAAACAAGGTCTTAGAATTGACTGTATCCTTCAGTTTCTAAATACTCAGCTCCAAAATAATGCCTCCACCGGGAGTGTGTGTTGAGCTGCTTGTCCTTTTATCCTGCTGCTGCACACAATGAGTGTACACAATCAGCTTTCCTTAAAAATGCAGACTTGGGCATTATGATTTTTTTTATTTGGGTTGAGGAATAGGGTGCTATCCCTGCTGTGGTACTAAACAAATCCCTGGCATATGGATGAGAGCAGTCACCAGCGAGGTGTTAGAAAGCACTGATGCTGACAGTAACAACAAATGTATTTGTTGAGATTATTTTGAGTGTTTGGCTAAGCAGTGTTGTTTGTAATTGCTGGTAAATCAAGTGAAGGGAGTGTTTTCATATGATTACACTTAATGTGTCATTGAAAAGCACAGGAAAATTAGTTAGTGGAATATGTGAAATGTTGAGGATAGTGGAATAGCTCCTAAAACAAAGGATGTGAAGTGAGACTGTGAAATGTGTGGAAAATGAGTGAAACCATTATGAAAAGTGATTACCTAAAGAGTATTCTTTAAAAAACAAAAAAGAACAAAGCAAAAGAAAAAGATGATGAAAATTCAGAAGGGAAATAGCTTTAAAGACAGCAGATGACAAGGAAATAACTTTTGGGTATTTATCTCAAAATGTTAAAATAAGGAAAATAGAATGGATTTTGACAGAGGCAAATTATTGTCTTGGGCACAAGTGTGGAAACAAACTGAGCATGCAATAAGTATGTGCATGCAGATCTCTAGGTTTGGTGTCTTACTGTCTTACTGACAATATTTGCTTTCATCTTTTCTCCAAGCTGCATCTGCCTCTATGCCCTGAAGATGCAATGTCCTTGATTTTTATCATAAGGTTGTGTTTTATGGTTGAGAATGAATGAACCTAAATTGAGAATTAGATACTATAGACATAGGAAAGATTGGAGTAAGAAAGATGGGGTGAACAAGAATGTGAAAACAGCTAGAATAGTGACCAATCAGTTTTTTCCTACTCTTCTCTTCTTTCCATCTCTTCTTCAGTTTGATTCCTTCCTACTCAGAGCAACGCAAACAGTGGATCAGCTATATTTGCTCATCTTTTGTGGCTCAGACAAGAAGGAAAGCAGGAACTCTTAAGATTTGACTGTTGCAGTATTCCATGAAAGCTCTTGCTGTGGTAGTTTAATAATTGAAGCATTCTCAGAGGCTCTGCTGCAAAAAGTGTTTGTGTAATTATTTTGAAAGAATAGAAAGTTTTATCAGAAGTTAAAACAATCTTAGAAAATGTTTTTGTTTTGGATATGGAGAAGAAGATGGACCTAATCCACTCATATGGAGCTTCTAGTTAATACTTGTAAAAAGGGAGGGATTGAACCCTAGAGGAATTAAGTAGTCAACTCCATGAGGAGGTGGAATATGAACACAGAGATAAACATGGATTTACGTCAGCATAGTTTGAACTGCCTGGATTTGTTCAGCCTTTTTTTGCAGAAGTATCCAAAGATAATGAACACTCTAGATGTTTACCTTGTGGAAGGCCGAAGGACTGCTTCCTCTAATTCCATGCTGCTTTGGGTACTTGCCATAGGGATAGTGTTTTTTCATCTTGCGTTTAGTCTGTACCTTTTTATGGGAGAATCTCTATTCAACAGATGAGTAGAGCTGCACATAAAAATGCCTTTTATTTCTTGTTGGAACAGGTCCGTTAAAAAAATTATATACAAATAGCAAATTGAGGTAAGGAAGACAAGATACACCAATCAATCGAATTGTACATCTGTGTTAGAAAAAACTATGGAGAATACCCTATTTTGCTCTATTTGCTGCCTCTAGATAAAAAGGCAGAAACTCTTAAGGTGTTTCGTGTACTCTGAAACATCCTGGCTCCATTTGCTACACTAAAAGTTACTTCTCTGGTAATACCTAGTACTCATTCCACTGTAATCCCAGACCCTTCCTGGGCTGTGGAGTGGTGTTGTGTTAACAAACAAACCATCCCAATCATCACAGCACCCCCCCAAAATTATTTTTAAATATGTGAAACATCCAACACTGTTTATTCCCAACACATGTCTTGTGGCATTACCCATACTTTGTTTTTACTGTAACATATTTGTTGTTACTGTATGTCTGTTGTATCAGAGCTGCTGTTTCTGATTCAGCATTGCATCTAGGCAGTTTTTGTCCCAAGATAGTGTTGTGCAGACGTCAGAGTCTCTGTCATTGCAGGAAGTCAGATTATATTCCCCGGATAATTTGCTTTTCATGTTTAGTTGACACAGCAAGGGAATTGCGTTCTATCCGTGCAAACATGAGTTTCAGCAGGAAATTCTTCTTGTGAGTAATCTTGGGACACTAGTACCAGGTTTTCACGTAGGCAAGTAGCTTGAAGCGGAGGTTGCAACAGTGCAGTTGTTTTCTCTGCAGAAATGTTACAACGTACAGATTTTCCTAGTATAGGTGGGCCTTTAGGAAGATGGAGTAGGCTAACAGGTTTTTTACAGATCAGAAAGACTCAAATGAGAAACAGAAGAGGGGAAATCCTAGAAAGCAGAAAATCCTCAGTGGTGACCTGAGAGTTCATGCATAATGCAACCTGTCAGAGCAAGTTAGAAGGATGAAGTATTTGCATGTCTTACCAGCCACGGAAAACCATTTAGCCAGTAAGTGGGGAACAACCAAAAATGAAATAATAGCCACAGGTTAGAAAACACTGCATTCCTGAGGTTTCTTTTTCTCAATTGCATTGGGAAAAAAATAGCTTGTTGTTTTATTTTCCTTTTTAGAAAACGTTTCTTACGTAATGCATTTTTTTATCTTTTCTCATCTAGCTTCAGCAGTTGATACAGACTCTGCAGATACAGCAGCAGAAACCTCAGCCGTCACTACTTCAAGCCCTGGATGCTGGTCTTGTTGTTCAGTTACAGGCCCTCACAGCACAACTTACTGCTGCAGCTGCTGCTGCTAATACGCTTAATCCACTGGAGCAGAGTGTCTCTTTTAATAAGGTAGAAGTAAAATAATAGCAATTTGAAGAAATACTTGCTGTTAAAAATATATATATGAATGTTCTTTTTAGTTTACCATATGACTTCAGAGGTTTTAAAAACACCTTAATGTACTGTAAAGTGCTCTTTCTTGAACAGTTTTTCAAAATACCTAGAGAATAGTATAAATGAAAATAGTAGTTTATCTCCTGCAGGTATTTTAAGAATCATGTAGACTAGACATAGTGTTTAAGGGTTATGGTTTAGTCCAGGAATTGACAGTGCTGGATTAACAGTTGAACTGGGTGATCTCAAAGGCCTTTTCCAACCTAGGTGATTCTGTGGTAGTTTAGGGCTAAATAGCATTTTGTAGAATATCTTGTATGGGAAGAATCAACAAGTCAGAAGCAAAAATCTTTTTTCCCCACTTAATTTAGATAAGCTCTTTTTGAGCCATTTAACTGCTTAAAACTTAACAAGCACCAAATTTAAAGTTTTAGGACCATTTGTCCTATAGTTCTAGAATTCAGGAAAATAATGTCCTGCAATCATGGTGTATCACAGCTGTAAACGTTGACTGAAGTACTGTATAATCATACAGAATGAATGCATCTGTTAAGAGAAACAGCTTAAATATTTATATCCAAAAAGTAATTAAGAGAACTGCATTATATTGTGATTTTATTCCAGGACTGTCCTGTGCTTGAGATTTATGAGGAATGGGGCAGAAGGGATAGTGCCATCTAGTGGAAACCGATAAAGTATTCTTATCTGAGGCACAGGGACCAGTCCTCAACATCTTAAAAATCCTACATCAGCAAAATTAAAGAATCTGGAAATTCTTGGAAGCAACAATTTTTAAAGTTGAGTAGTTTCTGTAGAAGACGCTGAACAGACTTGTGATAGAGTATGGAGAGTGGGGCCATGATACAGTTATAGAAATACGTAGTGAAAGGCACTATCCAAAAGGCAGACATTCTGAATTGGCAGGCTTTAAAAAAAGACAGCTTTTATGAGAAATAAGCAGTAGGCATTTTGATCCAAAGAATGTTCTCATTGCATGATATAATGATGGTCAATCTGCAGGAAGGTACATCAAATTAATACATAATGATCCATATTTAAAAAAAAATCCCAATTTTAATACATTTTGCAGTTCTTCCAAGCCTTTGTTTTCAAGCTCTCTAGTCACCATAGTATCTCGTGATAAGTTGTGCCAATTCGAATGCATTATATGAAAAATCCCCTTCATGTCAGCGTCAGATGTGCATGTTATATTATCTTGCTGCCTGACCATACCTTTGTATTATATATGGTCAGCATTTTCTATACATTTGTTCTATGCCTTTTAATTACTAAAGAGAATATTCTTGTCTTTATGAAAAATCCTGTTTTCTTTGGATACAACAGCTTTTCTTCATGTCTTTAATCATTCCCATTGATTTTCCTGAGTATTTTTGCTTCTTAACTAATGAAAGTAACAGATGTAGCATATATGGAAAGGCCTGTACTTTCATATGGATTAGCTGTTCAATTTGAGGAGCAGTACAATAAGGTGTAAGCAGTCCAGGAGATAACTGCAGTGTACATTGCTGATACTTTCCTCTTCCAATTGTAACAGGAACAAAAGGGTAACCAGAGGACCTTGTCCTCACCAACAGTTTGGGACTAGTGGGGAACATGAAACTTAAAGGAAGTCTTGGCTACAGTGATTATGCGATAATAGAATCAGCATCTTCAGAACTGTGAGGAGAGCAAGTTTACCACCCTGGACTTCAGGAGAGCAGACTTTGGACTCTTGCAGGATCAATTTGGTAGAGTTCAGTGTGATAGGGGGTGCTCAAAAAAACTGGTTAGCATTCAGAGACCACCTCCGTCAAGCTCACGAGTACTGTGTTCCTGCAAAAAGAACGTCTAGCAAAGATGCCAGGAGGCCCCGGTGGATGAGCAGAGAACTCATGGAGAAACTTAGACACTAGAGGGAAGCCTACAGAGGAAGGAAGTGATGACAGGTGGGCTGGAAGGATTATAGAGGAATTGTCAATGCAGCCAGGGATCAAGTTAGGGAAGCGAAAGCCTAGCTGGAATTAAATCTGTCTAGGGACATCAAGGGCAACAAGAGAAACTTCTAAAGGTATATTGGTGAAAAAAAGAAAAGAGGAAAATGTGGGCCCCTTGCAGAAGTAAACAAGTGACCCTGTTAGCTGGGTTATGAGGAAAGCGGATATACTTACTGACTTTTTTGCCTCAGTCTTCACTGGAAATCACTTAAATCACACCACCCAAGTCACAGAAGGCAAAGGGTGGGACTGGGAGAAAGAGGAACTACCTGTGGTGGGGTCAGATCAGCTTTCTCACATAAGAACCTGAATGATCACAAGNTCAGTCTGATAGGGGGTGCTCAAAAAAACTGGTTAGCATTCAGAGACCACCTCCGTCAAGCTCACGAGTACTGTGTTCCTGCAAAAAGAACGTCTAGCAAAGATGCCAGGAGGCCCCGGTGGATGAGCAGAGAACTCATGGAGAAACTTAGACACTAGAGGGAAGCCTACAGAGGAAGGAAGTGATGACAGGTGGGCTGGAAGGATTATAGAGGAATTGTCAATGCAGCCAGGGATCAAGTTAGGGAAGCGAAAGCCTAGCTGGAATTAAATCTGTCTAGGGACATCAAGGGCAACAAGAGAAACTTCTAAAGGTATATTGGTGAAAAAAAGAAAAGAGGAAAATGTGGGCCCCTTGCAGAAGTAAACAAGTGACCCTGTTAGCTGGGTTATGAGGAAAGCGGATATACTTATTGACTTTTTTGCCTCAGTCTTCACTGGAAATCACTTAAATCACACCACCCAAGTCACAGAAGGCAAAGGGTGGGACTGGGAGAAAGAGGAACTACCTGTGGTAGGGTCAGATCAGCTTTCTCACTTACATAAGAACCTGAATGGTCACAAGTCTGTGGGACCTGATGAGATGCATCCCAAGTTCTGAGGGAACTGGTAGATGAAGTTGCTAGGCTATTACCCATCCTATTTAAGGAGCCGTGGTAGTCCAGCGGAGGTCTTGTTGACTGGAAAAGGGATATATAGCACAAGTTTTTAAAAAGTGATAAAAAGATGATCTGAGGAGCTGCAGTTCAGTCAGTCTCACCTCAGTGCCTGGCAAGATCATGGAGCAGATCCTCCTGGAAACTGCTGCTGACGCACCTAAAAGAATGAGGCTATTGGTGACAGCCAACATGACTTCACTTAAGGGCAAGTTGTACCTGACAAACCTGGTAGCTTTCTATGTCAGTGTTACATGATTAGTGGGTAAGGGTAGAGCAACTGAGGGCAATTAACACTGTCCTGCATGGCATGTACATGACTCTCTAAAAACAGAGGCATGGTTTTGACAGATGAACTGCTGAGTGGATAAGGAGTTGGCTGGATGGTTGCACTCAGAGTTGTGATCCAAGTTGAATATCCAAGTAGAGAATGGTCATGAGTGGTGGTCCCACTGTTTTGGGTCCAGTGCTGTTTATCATGTGTCTTGGATGGACAGTGGTACTGAGTGTGTCCTCAGCCAGTTTGCTGGTGACACCAAGCTGCTGGAGGGAAAGGGTGGCATCCAGAGTGACCTTGACAGGCTTGATAGGTAGGTGCAAGCTACACAAGGTTGAACAAGTCCAAGTGCAGGGTCCTGCACCTGGCTTGGGGCAATCCCAAGCACAAATCCATGCTAGGAGGTGAATGGATTGACAGTAGTACCAAGAAGAACAAAGCTCACCACAAGCTAGTAATGTGTGAGGGCAGCCCAGAAGGTCAGATGTATCCTGAGTTGGATGAAAAGTCTCTCTATACAGCATGTCCCTTGTATTGTGGTCTTGTGAGACCTCACCTGGAGTAATGCGAATACAGTTCTGGAGATCCCAATACAAGAAGGACATGGAACTGTTGGAGCAAGACCAGAGGATGGGCACAGGGATGATCAGAGGGCTAGAGCACCTCTGCTATAAGGACAGGCCAGAGAAGAAAAGAGTCTGATGGGGGTTTAACAGCAGCCTTCCAGTACCTGAAGCTGGAGAAGGACATTTTACTAGAGCATCTAGCGATAAGACAAGAGGTTGGTTTCAAACTAAAAGAGAGCACTGAGAGAGAGATTTAGATTAGCACTGTGATGAGGGTGCTGAGGCACTGGAACAGGTTGCCTGGAGAAGTTGTGGATGCTTCCTCTCTGGCAGTGTTCAAGACTAGGTTGGAATGGGTCCTTGAGTAGCCTGATCTGTTGAGAGGTGTCCCTTCTTGTAGGTATAGAGGTTTGAGCTACGTGATTTCTGAGGTTCCTTCCAACCTAAGCTATTCTGTATGTGTGCATGTGATGGGTTAACCATAGGTATTGTAGTATTTAAGAGAACATTCTCTTATAAATTATTTAAAAATAAATACATTTTAGTTCCGAATTGTCCTGTTCACATTTATGGTATTACTTAAATTCAAACAAAAATCACATTGCACCTTTTGCTTTGGCTGGAGGTTTCTTTGATTTTCGCTGGCCTCAGTTTTAACTAAATAATAGTTTTGCAAATCATAAATTGTTGACTACTTTCCATTTGTTTCTTTCATGGCATCATTAAGTAGTACATACTCTGTTGCATTTCTTTCTACTTGTCATTATGGACGATAAGTGGTGTATAATATTTTAAGATGTGATCAGTTGTTTTTTTAAAATACTTATTTTTCTCAGAGTAGCAGCATTTTGTAAAGGCTTTACTGGAAAACGCTAGAATAATACAGTAAAAAGAAACACAGAAAAGGCAGCCAGCTTGGTTTAAATGGTTTATTCATGTAAGGTGACAGTTAATCTGGATTTTGCCATGCCACCTCACGTAAGCTTGATGTGCTGCTGTTAACTACTGTGTTTTTCTAGAGATGCTTTCAGTCCAGGGTTCATACTCTTTCTTTGGGAAGGTAGCTCTAAAATTCCTTGATTCATCAGTCTCTTAGTTAGCTTTGACCATTTTGGTTTTTTTGCTGGACTCCATTAATTGAGAGTAGGGCATCTGAGAAAGAAAAATGGGCCACTCACTCACAGCTTGTTACTGGAGATGTACTTCAAAACAATAGTTCTGCCTGGTGGTTTGCATCCTATTGGTCTATTTTCCTCTTGGGTCAGGGTTTAAGTAATGATAGTGTGTAGTACAGCATTAACTCTGCTTTTCAGCAGAATTTTTTGCCTTACAGAAAACTTTCAAGGTGTAAAACTGCTTGAAGATAGTTTTGGTAACACCTCTCAATTGGTGCGTAATAACTGAAAAAATACAATCTCAGTGACAAATAGATTTTGTTGTATTCCTTCATTCTTGTTCTTTTGTCTTCAGAAAGTAAAATGCTATTGAAGTGCTTGTTTAGAAGGTAGCAAACAAAGCAAACCTTTTTGTTCAATGGAACTACAGCACAGAATCTTTACAGATGACATAGATACTTTACCTTTTTCCCAGTCAGATACCTTTATTTCTGTTCTGCTGGAGACTTAAATTCTCTTAAAAGACACTTGGGTTTTGGTTGTGTGTTTCTTTGGTGGGTTTTTTTTTTTTTTGGAGGCTTGGTGTTTTTTTTCAAACTATGTGCTAAGTTGTTTTCAGGGAGCATCAGTATATGTGAAGGAATTCATGTTGTCTAAGTGGGGTGTGTGTGTGAAAATACAGTACTTCTTTGCAAAGAAGTCCAGCTGTAGGCCTTACCATGGAGCTATAGAATCATTGGTTTGGAAGGGACCTTTTAAAGGGTAATCTAGTCCAGTCCTTCTGTAGTGAGCAGGGACATTTTCAACTACATTAAGCTTCCCAGAGTCAAATCCAGCCTGACCTTAAGTGTTTCTTTGGATAGGACTACTACCTTTCTGGGCAACTTGTTCCACTGTTTCACCATTGTAATAAATTTCCTCCTTATATGTAGTCTGAACCTACCCTCCTTTAGCTTAAACCATTGCCTTTTGTCCTGGCTCCATAGGCCCTGCTAAGAAGACTCTTCATAGCTTGCTTTTATAAGCCTCTTTGAAGTATTGAAAAGCTTAAGTAAGGTCTTCCCAGAGCTTTTTGCTTCTCCAGGCTTAACAACCTCTGCCCTCTTGGCCTGTCTTTATAGGAGAGGTATTCTCTTTATGTGAGCAGGGCAGCTTGCTGTTTGACAAATGATTGAACAGTTGGTCTCTTCCTAGCAATTTCTTCTATGTAAAGTAATGTTTATAGTCTTCCTCCAAGCTAGTTGTTTCTTACTGTGGGAAAAACACATGTTGTGGTACTTAAAACAGCAGCCAAAGCTCAAGAAAGCCAGGGCCCAAGTTTAGTGTTTGAAGCATTCAGGAGGGAGGTCCCTAGCAATAGCATTATGACAAATAAGATTATTTGCCAAATATTAATCTGTTCAGGTTGTTTGCTGGACTTTTTGGAGGTGAGTAGAGAAATAAGAGCATTGTTCTTTTGAAAAGTAAATATTCTTTGAAGGGACATTGAGGCATATTCAGTAATGCTTGTTTTGCTTTCTCCTAGAAGTTGATGGACAGGTTTGATTTTGGGGAAGAATCTGAACAAACTGAAGAGCTCAAAAAGGAAACTCCCACTTCCCAACTGTAAGATCAAACTGTTTCTTATGGAAAATGTGAAAATTTGCTAGTTGAATATTGCCATTAAATAATGAGAAAAATGTTTCTTTTGGAATGTCAGTTTACTAAAACGATAGGAAGAAAAAAGCAGTTTACTAAATGAGTATTTAATGGAAAGTTGTATGTCAGAGATTTTGTTGACTTCTTTGCTTTGCTAGCCTTAGCGTTGATAACAAAAGGCAGAACTACTTCCATTGTGTTCATTATTTCATATTTTTAGTTAAATATAGAACCCAGTTGTTGAAGACCTTCAACAATAAGTTGTTCAAACCAAAACTAAAACTGTTAGAGATTTTTGTGGTGTTTTTTTCCCCTAATTTCAGTTATTTCTTTGTAGGCCTTTAGTACCGGAATCTGTAAACAACTCACTTTTTCACCAACTAGCTGAACAGCTACAGCAGCAGAATTTAGAACATCTCAGACAACAGCTTCTGGAGCAACAGCAGCCTCAAAAGGTAAGAACTCCCTCTTGTGGCTGTCATAGCTATTTTTTGTACTGAATAAAAATTCATACTCCAGGACCAAAATAAGGGTTTTGTTACTGACATTTCTCTTAAAATGGAAATCTGTCACTAACTGATCATCTAGCAGACTTACATGTGATAAGCAGAAGGAATTGCTCAAAGCAAAAAGAAGGCAAACAAAATGTGTGGGATAAACACTTTATTTCTTTGAAGAAAGAGCCAATGTGATTTTTCATGTTGTGGGTCTCTGTAATTTACCCTACGAAGCTCTAAGTCCTCGCTAATAGAGGTGTATGATCTTGTGGAAGAATCTGATTTAAAGTCATGTATTTTCTGAGAAATCATTTATTAACTGATGCTCAGGACAGTGCAAAATTCACCAGCATGGGTAGATTCAACTGGGAACACATGGGTGTTCAGGCTCCTTGCTGTTTCTCTACACTTGCTCCAGCCAGCACCAAATTGTCAGTGTTAAGCCCTGTCCTCCTCATGTGGTAGCAGAGTTAAAAAGCGAAGTGATGATTACTCCCACCCATTTCCTCTTTGCCTCTGCTGTTGGGCCTGTGCTGACTATTGATGACCGGTGTTTAAATGCAGATATATTGGTCTGTATAGCATAAACACTACAGATTTTGGTGTTGGTCAGTATTTGGATATTTAGGACTTTAAACACTAAACAATGCTGTAAAGGAATGCAACTTAGAAGACTGCATCTGATTTAAGAGCTTTTGGTGTGATGTATGTAAAAGTAACTGTAATTTGAAAATAAAACTCCAAATGCCTACCTTATTGTTAAATAAACAGTGTTCACATTTGTTTTGTCTATGAAATTAAGTTAGAAGAGATATATGGGTAGAATATTAATATAACTCACTTCTTTTCATTTGATCATCCCTTTCAAGTCCAGTGGTTGTTTCACCTCAGGTTTGCTCAGTTTCATATCTAGTCAGTATAGAGAGAAAGTTTTATTTTCACCTTGATAGTAACTAAAAGAAAAAAAAATTCTGATGAAAGTCCTGTAATGACTGCAGTGCACTGTGAGGATGGTTTTATTTAATACCAGATTTAAACATCAGAGAGAGAGAGATGAGGATAAGGAAAGATAAAATACAGATTTAGTAGGGAGAGGACAAGAGGATAGACAGAGACAGAAAGAGCAGCAAGAAATACAGGAATTGAGACAAAGAATGTAGTAATAAATAAAAAGGAAATGAGAAGACAGATAATGTTCGAAGGAAAATGCAGTAACTGACAGTAGAATTCATTATTGTTCTGCAAACTGTCATTATAACCTGTTTAAAAATATGCAGTTGAAACAAAAAAAATACCCTTGCAATTAAATATCGTTCTGATAACTTTTTGCCATTCTCCTGAAAGATAGAATGTTCAGTATTTTTTCAATTGAATGAAAAGGTAATTAAAATCATTTCACCTGCAGTATAGAGTTGGAAATACACGGTATGGAAATGTTCACCTGCACTGTTGGGCTATTGCTTTAAAATTATTTGAAACTATTTCATTGTCTTGATGGAGTTTCTGAGTATTTTAATTATGTTTCCTGTATTTCTTCATTTTCCTTCATATCTTTAGATTTATTTATTTCAAGTCTGTGCATTCAGCCCAGTGTACAGGCCATTACATGTAGTGTTTTACTTAAAATTTTGGTGTGCTTTTCAGATCTGCTTGCTTTGTCAGGTCTTGTAATTGACAGGTTGACATAAATGGCACAAGATCATTTCTTATGGTGTCATAATAATAAAGCACACAATGCAGAACATTTTGGAGTTAAATGTGTTTTTTTTTTTTTTAAATTAAATTGGTATTGCAAATATTTCCATTATGTTAATAACAAAAGAAAATGTATTACTGCATCTGCATTGGTGACCAATGGGTATCTTCCAGTGTTACTCTGAGTGGCTGCTATCACTATTGTTTGTCCTGTGAGGTTTTGTTTTCAAGCCAGCCAAATCAAGCAGCAAATGAACAGTAACTTTGTAGTAGTCATGAATATTAATTATTCTGAAGTTACATATTTAGGGATGGTACAAATAAAAGGAAAAGAAATGAATGATCTGTAATTCGGCTCTCACATGAATGGAAAGAGGGGGAAAATAAGAAAATCTTGAGAAATAGTATTTAAGAGATATTGTTCCATGTAGTGTTACATTTTGGCACAGCAAGTATTTTGAATGATGAGGCTTTTAAGATGTGTTATTATTTATTTGTTTATTTAGGCAAGCCCTGAAGAGAATCAAGAAGGAAATTTTGGTTCAGAGCACTCTGCTTCACCATCACAAGGAAGTAGTCAGCAGCAGTTTTTAGAAGTGGAAACAAATGTAGATGACTCAATGGATATTCAGCAACAGGTAAAACGTATTTTAAATTTGATGAATGAAGGTTAAAGAAAATCACACATTCTAAGATGATTTTACTATGAGTAATATGGATGCATGCTTTAATAGAGTCATAAATAGTGATGATATTTATTAAATATTATTAAATCTCTCTTATGTATGACCTCAGGACATGGATATAGATGAAGGACAGGATGTTGCTGAAGAAGAGATTTTTGAACAAGAAGAAAAGAAGTCAGCGGTTCATTCACGATCAAGAACTCGTTCAAGATCTCGTTCCAGGTTTCATAATTCACTTGTCTTATGTAAATCAAGGTTCTGAAACACAGTTCCCATTTGTGATTATCATGCTCAAGTCTACATTTTCCAAAATCATGATGAGCAATTTTATCACTGGAAAACAAATACTCATTTAATATTTGTTTTAATCACAGACATTGTATGACAGTTCATTTTGCAGTTCTGTGATCTACTTCAAATTTTTTAAGACCAGTTCAGGTAACAGAAATAACTAACTCTAGCAGCTGTTCAGGACTTTTGTGGCAGAAATCTAGATGCTGTTATGGTACTCAGCATCTTTTGTTTCCTTGAAAGCTGAAGGTGTATTTGTAAAACAAATGGCATTAAGTTTATTTCCCGAAGCAACTCGAGTGCACACAACAGAAATACCTGTATTGTATTTGAAGTTTGTAGCTGAAAGGAGACTAAATAAAAATACATCTTTTTTGAGTCAGCATGCTGAAAGTACGTGTTTTGTAGGTCACCAAGAAAAAGAAGGTCTAGATCACGGTCTGGTTCTCGTAAGCGTAAACACAGAAAACGTTCACGCTCAAGATCAAGAGAAAGAAAAAGAAAGTCATCTCGGTCATATTCCAGTGAAAGAAGAGCTAGGGAAAGGGAAAAAGAACGACAGAAAAAGGGATTGCCTCCTATACGGTCAAAAACACTAAGTGGTAAGTTGCGGCTCCTTACTGTTTTAAGGATTAAATGGGGGGGAAAGACATGCTTTTTATTAAAAGAAGATGACTTAGCTTAAAACTGTTAAACAGTACAGTAACGATAATATTTTGAGTTTCATATCTAATGTTTCTTACAGCATAGGTACATAATTTTATCATGCTGTTCCAGTGATGATTTTACTTGTACTATTGCATCCATGGTTTTATTTCGGAACATAGCAAGGGCCATCCTTGATTAAGTCTGAGAGCAGTGCCATTTTTTATGGGGTGTTTGGAGATGATCAGTGCTTGATCTGAAAGAGAGACCATGAATGTTGTATCTTAAAGGATCCAAAACCCATCTGGATTTTGACTTCTGACGAATGCAGTCGTGCACTGCTTTTTCTTGAAGTTTACATACTGAAAGAATTATGGTAGCAGGGAGAAGGAGAAATTTCTCTTCATAGTTGTTGAAAGCAAAGGGAATGTATTTTGAGATTAGTGCTAGCAACAGTGAATAGGCATCTGCTACTGTACCAGTGATGTCAAAAGAAAAAGGCAGAAAGTGTATGAAGTTTGAGCTGGAGCATGGTTGAGGGGTTGTTGAAAGCAAAATGAAACAAGGAAAATGAACACTGAAACTGAGTATTTGTTTCATTAGCGTTTTTAATCTCTAGATAGTAAATAATGGATTTACTGTTCTAGCTTTTTGATCAGTGATTTCTCTAAAGACTTTTACATTCATGCTGTAGTGTTTTATAAGCTAGTGTGGTTTTTTGATTGACATGAATATGTTTCTTGGCAGTTTGCAGTACAACTCTTTGGGTAGGTCAAGTAGACAAGAAGGCTACGCAGCAAGATTTAACTAACTTGTTTGAAGAATTTGGACAAATAGAGTCAATCAATGTAAGTAAGTGTGTGATCATGTGTTTCCAGGGATTACAGACAAGCTGTATAAATGTGCTTATACCTCTGAATTCCGTTTAGCAGCTTAAGTTTGTATTTAGAATACTCTTCTAATTGCTGTTTAAAAACTGTGGCTATCATATTTGCTTAGAGTTGTCTTCCATGTAGTGACTTCTAAAGCACTAAAGACAGTACACTTCATGGGAAAAATACTTTTTCCTAAGCCCTAACATATGTAGTGTTTTAAAACAAATAAGAAGGAATGTCTTCTCTTTTTTAATGTGGCACAGGGTAGGTGTCAGTCTTCCTTGGACTAATGGACACAATTCCATACAGAGGGTTCTGCAGGTGGAATGGATGTGGATAGAAATTGTACAAGTATTTATAGGTGACAATTAAATAGATGCTTACTTCTCATTATTTAATTTAAATATAGAAGGTTAGACTTCAGTATAATTCTCTCGTCTTGTCTTTGTGGCATTACAAAATACTTAGAAAGCTTCACCAGCGAAAAAAACACCCCATAGCCTGACATATGACTAGCAGTTAAGTTCAAGGGAAAGTAATGTAACAACTAGAACGTCCTAGTGCCTGCTACATTTCAGAGGCAAACCATATTGTAATTAGTCAGTCCTGTGCATTCTTAACCATCACAGTACCACAAAGCATTAAGACCCTAGAATAACATTGTTTCATACCTTGAATGCCAAAGAACTGCATTAAAATCTTTCATCTCTGGTGTTTTTGTTACTGCGTGCTCCTACACAAAAAGAAAGAACACCTGTATTGTTTTACTGAAACTGAAAGAAGCAATTGACATACATGATTCACAAAGTTTCAAAGATTATGTGTCACATCACTTTTTTTTAATTCCCACTAAGTAAAACTAGTGGAAATCACACATCAGAGAGGACTTTAGTCTTCAAAAACACAGGATACTTTTAGTCACTGATTTGCACCTCTGTGAAAGCTTTCTCAGCTCACAATAAATTTGGACCTTAATAAGAGGTAGCAACCTCTGCTTTTCTGAAGTTGTCATAGTATGACTCCCTGTTCTTGTCTGCTCCATGTTGTTACATCATTTCATGTAATCTTTAGCTTGCTGCTACTTGAAAAGGTTTTATCTAAAGTACTCTGCCAATATAACCCGTAAGTTTTTCTGATGCTCAAAATTGTTAATATTGTTGATTAATGTAACAGTTGTGCACAATGGAAGCTTTTCCCTTGGTACTGCTTTTGGTACTTTTTAAGACTATTGCTGTTTTTCCACAGATGATTCCTCCAAGAGGCTGTGCTTACGTCTGTATGGTTCATAGACAAGATGCGTATCGTGCTCTTCAGAAACTTAGTTCAGGATCTTATAAAATTGGATCGAAAATTATTAAGGTAAATTGATTTTTGTCCATTTCAAATAATTTGGCAGCTGTTCATTCAAGTGTACAATATGAAGAAGAGTAATGAAGCAATAAGGTGTACGTCACTTGCTTTCTTCTGTGTAGAAAGCAGCTTTTAACAGGCAATATGAAAGATAGTAAAATGAAATCATGACTTGATACTTAGGAAATGCATGGAGAACATTCTAGGTATGTGCTAGTGATGAGAGTACAAGAGTGTAAACAGCCTAAGCCTCATATCTGACCACGTGGTCACTTAATAGTGAGTTTGATTGTATTTTTATACACCTAATTGTATGATTAAGCGCTGTGGTTTCTTCTACTTTCTTTGATGCTTTTGAATGAGTCCTTGAACTACTGTATTTCTTATTTCCCCATATATTTGATAGAATTATCATAAAATAGATTTTATCTTTCTGGTGTAATTAATCTTATTTAGCCTCTACAACAGGTATGTGTAAACTGCCTTTAGGTTTATTTAAATCTTATTAAAACTTGGGTAAACAGTCTGAGAAAATTGATCTCAGTAATGGAAACATGGAGGAAATCATCAGATACTGTGTTCACAGGTTATATGATTTAACCTGATTATCTGTTTGATTTTTATTTTCAGATTGCCTGGGCTTTGAATAAAGGTGTAAAAACAGAATACAAACAGTTCTGGGATGTGGATCTGGGAGTTTCATATATTCCTTGGGAGAAAGTAAAACTGGATGATTTAGACGGCTTTGCTGAAGGTGGCATGATTGACCAGGAAACAGTAAACACGGGTAAGGCCATTAAGAATGATGCTGATAGTTGAAAAGTGTGTTTATTTTGGTAATTATATATCAATAAAAAATCTTTTGTATACTCTTTTTCAGTTTGCATTAATTTTACTTGCTATATACATACAGTGTAAGTGGTACTGCAGTAATGAAATCTAGACTGTCTTTGTATGTAAGTAACTAGTTGGTTGTTATTAGCGATAAAAGGGAATTAATTTCAGCAAGTTGAGAAAGGTTAGTATTTTTAAACAACCAGTAGTAGTGTCATGGTTTCTAAGTATGTAGAATATTATTTTTTATAGAAATGGTGTATCTGCATGTGAAAAGTCTTGTGTTCAGTTGTAAGACACAAATTTGAGTTAGAATTCACACACAAAGGCACAATTTAGCTGATCCTTATGGTTCTTCCTTCATAAAGTCAAGGAGACAGAAAAACAAGTGGAGGTAGTCTGTACTCTGAAGTGTAATTGAGAGGCTTCTTAAGTTTGTAAAGATTCACAACCACTGTGTTTTCTTGAAACAAAATCACTGGACTATAGTGAAATAAGTCAGTCTATTTTATAATAGCCCCAAGAATATTTCATGTCAGAATGCAGTCTTGCTTTGAATAAAAACTGAATACAAAATAGAAAAATGAAAGCATGCAGTGTTGCTGAAATATATTCACTGTGTTATATCTGAAGTACAAAGCATTCTGAGGAAATAGTAGAAGGAAGAAGTATGAGTTGGAGTAAGGTTTGTTCAACATGAAGATTTGCTATTACTGTAGAGGAGCCAGCTGATAACACTGAAATACTGACAAGAGCAGCTTTTTAGAAAACGAGCTTAAGTCTGTATTACAAATTATTAACTGAATGATTGGTGAAGGAACGTGGGAAGTTTTGAAAAATCAGTTTGCATACAGGCAAAATTAACAGTAGTGCAGTGAATAAAGATCATTTGTATTCTTTTAAATATGAAATAATTGCACTTGATTTTTTTCATAAATTATTTGTAATGGATCTATATAATAGATAGTATCAAAATGTATTGGTTAAGAAGGAAGAGTAATTTATTTAGTATTTAGAAAAACAACACCATGTTGCTTATTTGTTTATATTAAAAATAAACTTTTTTATTTAAAGAATGGGAAACAGCCAGAAGCTCAGAAGCTGCTAAAGAAAATACTCAAACTACACAGAGCGCTGCTGTTGATAAAAGTACAGTTATTACAACACAGACAGAAGCTTACTCACAGCCAGTTACTATGCTGCAGGTTTGTATTGATCTGAGTTTGCAGAAACACCACAGAACTGGAGGTCAAACTTCATGCTTAAATGGAAAATACTTAAGTGCTTAGTACATAAGTATCCCCAATCAAACCCCCACCTAACTGGCATGTTAGTTTTTACAAGGAGAAATGAAAATGAGCACACAGAAAGGCTTTTGTTTATAGAGCAAAGCATATTTCTGTAAGCTCGTCAGTGCATTAATATTTTTTTGATGTTTTTCTTCTCTGCCATTGTGCTCTTCCTCATACCAGCTTTCAATCAATTTTTTTCTCAGTAATTTTTGGCAGGATTTCGTAGAGACACTCGTATCTTTAGGAGATCTGATTATTCAAGTAGTTTGCAGTTGCTTAATTAAAAAGAAAGTATTCATGTAGTTACTGTTCATTCTTTCCTAATGTGTGTAGACATGGACAGTAAACTCAACTTTCCAGTACCGTTCTAAAATACATACATTTTCCTAATGAGATCTCTAAATAGTTCTTAAATTGCTCAACTATCTGTATTTTCCTTCCTTCTCTCCATCTCACTTTTTGATTCTCCTCTCTCCCCTAGGTAGATTTTAAATTTTGGTTAAATATAGTGTTTAACAATGTATTTTTCTGTTCTTTCTAGAATAAAGGATAACATAGGATTCTTCCAGTGTCCTTGTGTAGCTCTAATGTAGCTACCATTTCAGAATGCAGTTTAGTTCTTCAGGATGTTAATATATACAAAGTGTTTAGTGCTTAACATCAATTGCAGTCTGATCAGTCTGTCCTTCCTTTACTGCCATTGAATACTGTTCAACACTGTTAAATAATGAAATTTCCTGGTTTTTCTTTCCATGAAAATAGATTCCAGTAGCTCCAGCTGTGCCTGCCGTTAGTTTGGTTCCACCTGCATTTCCTGTCACAATGTCTGTCCCTCCTCCTGGTTATAGCCCAATTCCTCCTCCTCCCTTCTTGAGAGCAAGTTTCAACCCTTCGCAGCCACCTCCAGGTAAGGTAGTAAAAATAAAGCTAAGCACATAAAGAGGAGTAGTAAGGAGTGTACTCAGTTTGAGTGTGTCTGTTTCCATCATGCCTTGTATTAGTTTTCATCAGCTACTGGTTAGTTAGAGTCACTTGGCCTTTGAATCTTTGATTTTAATTTAGTAGAAACATGTTTATGCTCAGTATTATTTTTATCAGTGTATTCTAGTAAGAATAGCAATTACAGCAGAATTAAAAAAAATCTAAAAAAGAAAATTTAAAAATCCTTAAGATGAATCTCCTAGCTTTAGAAAATTCAGAAACATGTTTAATTTTCATCATTGTTGCTTCTTCTCATGCAATCGTTGTTTGGTAGGCTTCAGTGATAAAGTTTTTCAGGATGAATTAATGTAGGCAAAGCTCTTGCTATGAAACTTGATTTGCATCCCTTATAATATTTTGTCTTTTTTTCCTGTGTAGGTTATTTGCCTCCCCCAGTTCCACCTGTGGTCCCGCCACCTGTTGTTCCACCTCCCGTTGTCCCACCAGTTGTTCCAACACGTAAGTTTGACTCTTCTAATAGTTGATTGTGTGTAATGGAAAGTTTACCATGGAGTTACTGGGTGAGGTGGGGGGGAGGCAACTTACTGAAATCTGCCTACAAATACTAATTATTGAAACCTGTAACAGATGTATATGTTACTTCATTTATTTTGGGTTACTTATTGAATCATTTATAATCATTTTTGTTCAGCCTTCCAACTGTATTCACTTAATTAAAAAAAATGTTGGAGAACTGATGCCTGCAGTTCGTGGTCTCTGAAAAGCTAGATATTGTGATGCTGCATGAGGATAAGTTATTACCAAAAATTTAACGCTTAGGATAATTAATTGCACTTGCTTTATCAGCCTGACCTCTGCCAAACTAAGCCTGACATCTTGAATATATGATTACTGTGATACACTTCTGTTATTTCTCAACAGCTTTAGTACAGCCTCCTTTACCCCTTGCACAAGAGACGATGAAGGATGTTCCTTTTACTAGCCTTGTTCTACCAGTTGGCACACTTACTAGCAGTCTAGCTACTCCAACTTTATCTGCTGGAAGTGTTTTTAATCCTCTGCCAATCAACAAACAAGAATCAGATGAAAAGGGATCACATCTTACAGACCTTCAGGTTTCTTCTAATGAAAACAATAGATCTGGTAAGAAATACCTTTTTTGTCTGATAGAGTTGCATCTAGGAAGCATCACACTTCTGGTGTGTTTTTTGCAGATCATAGTCGATTGCACTTAGAACTACAGAGTAGGGAGTTTTAGGCTGAGTAGCTTTTTCAGTTAAAGCTGGAGAATTGGGAACCATGCTTGTGATTATCTGAGCATTGATTTCTAATGGCTTATCCTCAGACATGTTTTCTTCATAGACTTGACAATTCAAGCCAAGACTGGGAGGCCTTTTGAAAACTGCTTAGTGTGAGCTTGTACTACACAAGTGACAGTGGAAAGGAGTGGGAGAGGGTAGGATAACATAACGTTTATAGAGTTACATCAAAGCGTTTAATAATTCTCTTGAATAAATTGGGTGATGGATGTGGGATTGATCAGTTTTAAGCTTCTGTACATTCTTTACTGTGCAGAGATGTTCTTTTCTGTGGCATAATGTTTGTTTATCACCACTGTGATTAAAGTGATACATGCTTATCACAGAAACTGAGACAGACCTTGTCAGCAGTGTCATCACTGAATGTTTTAACTGAATATGCGTTAAGGAGCATTTTATTTTGAATGCTGTATGTCAAAATGACATTTTCTTTTAACTGTTATTCTTACTGCTGCTTTTTAGTGCAGAATGATGTCTCGAGCAGCTCCGGACTTGTTGGAGGCGTGCAGCCACCCAGTGTTTCAACCAGTTCTGGGCTTACTGGAGAAGGGCAACCACCCAGTGTCTCAAGTAGCTCTGGACTTGCAGCAGGGGTGCAGCCACCCAGTGCTTCAAGCAGCTCTGGACTAGGAGGAGGAGTGCAACCACCAACGGTTTCAAGCAGTTCTGGTCTTACAGGAGGGGTGCAACTGCCCACTGTCTCCAGTAGCTCATCTCTTGGCGTTCCACCAACCAGCGTCTCAAGTAGCTCTGGACTTATGGCTGGAGTGCAACCACCAAATGTCTCAAGTAGCTCAGGGCTTTTAGCTGGAGTGCATCCACCCACTGTTTCAAGCAGCCCTGGTGTTCTGACAGGAATGCCACAACCCAGTGTCTCAAGCAGCTCAGGAGTCCTGGCAGGAGTACAGCCGCCAAGTGTCTCAAGCAACTCTGGACTTCTCATAATGCCACCACCCAATGTTTCAAGTAGTTCTGGACTTATGGGAGTGCCGCCACCAAATATTTCAAGCAATTCAGGACTTATGGCAATGCCACATCCAGCTGGGGTTCAAAACATGCCTCATTTAAATATTAATAATCAAAGGATGCCAGGAATGCCTCTCATAGATATCCGTCCAGGCCTAATGCCTCATTCGCCTGGACCAAGGTTTCCATTAATGCAGCCAGTAATGCCACCACAGCGTAGTATTCCTCCTCCAGTGGTCCTTGATCCATCTCTTCACCCACCACCTCGAGGTCCTTTTCCTCCAGGAGATATTTTTAATCAAACAGAGAGATCTTTTGGAACACCAGGAAGACAAAATATTGATAGCATTTCTACTCCAGAGAAAAGGCTTCCACTTGGAGGCGATAACATTCAGCAGGAAGGAGACAGAGATTATCGCTTTCCTCCAGTGGAAAACCGAGATAATCTTAGTAGACCATCTCCAGTGGAAGTCAGAGATTCTGTTGGACGACCTCCAGTTGACCCAAGAGAGGGTATGGGAAGGCCTCCAGTAGATGGAAGAGAACATTTTGCAAGGCCTCACGTAGACATAAGAGAAAATTTTGGAAGACCAGGTATAGATAACCTTGGTCGAAGAGAGCATTTTGGCTTCAATTCAGACAAGCACTGGGGACAGAGAGGAGATTATGATGAAAGAGAACACCATGCCTTCCCTGTTTATGGTGGACCTAAAGGCTTCCATGAAGACAGAGAGAGGTTTCGGCACGTAAACTATAGGTTTGATAGTAGAAGTGGTCCCAATTGGAACAGAGGATTTGAACAAGATGCCCATAGAGATTTTGATGACCGCAGAAGACCCTGGGAAAGACAGAGGGATAGGGATGACAGAGATTTTAATTTTTGCAGAGAAATTAATGGGAACAGGTTTGGAAGAGACAGAATGTCAAACAACTGGATCCCCCCTCCACATCCACGGGTTTTTGAATATTTTGATGGGGCCACTTCCCAACGCAAAGCTGATAGTGTGCCCCAGGTAAATGGTGAAAATACAGAGACAGAAAGTCAGCCACCCACTGCACAGGTGCAGGATGATCCAGAACTGTATGAAAAACTGTCATCTTCCGCCGAGATAAACAAAGAGAAGAGTGACACAGAAGCTGATATAGAAAGTGAACCAGTGGTAGAAAGCACAGAAACTGAGGGGACATAATCATCACTCAGTAGGTAAAAGATACCTTTTGTAAAGTTGTCATCTCTCTGTACTAGATAAATGGCTGACTGGACCGTAGCAGTTCACTTTTGTCTGCCAGAATTAAGTTAATCTGATGTTCATGTTCATCTTTCACTTAAATAACTGTACAACTGACCTGTATAGAACACTGTTCTTAATTTGAATATGGTAGGTAAACAATTCTTTTTTTTTTTTAAATTTTTTTTTTATTTCTCTGGTAAAAGAAACTTTCCCCCACTTGCTTTTAATTTCACAAAGATAAAACAACAGCTTGTCAAGCAAAGACTTCCTATGGAAGAAAATGGAATTTTTTAGATACTACCCTTAGGTTGGCTATCAAAATTGTTATACTTGAAAACAGGTGCTGGTGTATCTTGTCCGTGTTTTTAGGCTGCTGCAGAATTTTAAAGTATAGACAAAGCTGTGATATTTTATGTTCCTACAATTCGGCAGAAAAAGAAATGGCCCATGTTATTTTAAGGAGCATAACACAGAGATTAAAAGTGGACTTGTAAAATCTACACTATAGTCTCTGTTTTCTCTAAAGTAACTGTTTGTGATCTGTTCCTCGTACTGCAGTGGGTTTAAAAAAGAAAATGAAAAAATACATTTTAATGTTGGGTGCATTTTGTTTTTAGATGCCAATAAAGCATATTTGTTTGATAACAGTGTTCTAGGTATTGTATTTTTTTAAAAACCTGCAAGCTCTGAAAACTTGGAATCAGCTATGATATGCGCTGAGCTAGTTGTTGCAAAAGGTTTCTATTATTACTTTTGTAAGACCGATGCAACACTGATATGTGCACAAAGCATATGGTTTTTACATTGAGAATCATGCAGTTACATTAGTTTGTGTAAATATCATCTGTATGTAAATAATCTGTGTAAACTGTTTGTAGATACCGCTTGTTCTGTGCGTGCCTGTGCGTGTGCACACACTCACAGAATATTGTAGACAGTTCAATAAAATTGACATGAAATTAGGTTGTAAAAAAATGGCCTTTCACCTTCTTTAGGTAGTAAGATAATAAAGCTGTGCTGCAATACTGTCAAGCTTATATTTACCTTCTTATGCTCATTGTGATGATCTTCTTACTACTTCTGGAAGGTGGAACATGATACACTCTTAAGAATATATGGTAGGGTTTTAGCTTACTTTTTAAAATGCAGATATGCACGAAGCCAAAACAGAAGTAAATACTTGCATTGTCTTATTTTGTAATATATTTGGTGTTCAGGATAGATAGTGGGTAGTGTTCCAGTCCTTTTGTGGTTATTTGTTTTTAGTGACTCAAAGTCCAGAAATGTTGCATGAAAAGTAAAAAGTTGCTGTTGGTCAAAAACCCAAAACCCTACGTGTTTTTAATAGAAATAAGGGGGACTTTGTGTTTTGATGGCTTAGTATTGAAAATCTTGTGAAATCGCTGAGATCAGCTGGCTGCTTAGGTAAATCAGTAGCACTGTTCTCTTCTGTTTCACCTTCTTTGCTGCTTGCATATCCTTTCAGCTGGTGGCACAAGATTTGGCTGTAGAGTAATGGCAGCTTTTCAATTCGTTTCACTCAAATGCATCTCACCAATTTCTTTCAACATAACGTCTGTGAATGTTCTGTGTCTGAAAAGATCTTTTCACCCTATTTTGAGAAAGTTGTTTTTCTCTTGCATAATTAGGACCCAAGAGTCTGTTCTGTTACATGAATGCCCCTTTGGGTGAAGAAACATTTTGAGCTCAGACTAGGATTTTGATCTTTAACGTGTTAACATGCAAGTTTTAATTTCCCTTTCATTTCCCCTAAGAGCATGAAAGTGTGAGAATCACAAGGGTAAAGAATAAGCGTTCCTTTGAATGTGGAAGCAAGTTACGCATGCGTATGTTGCCCTCTGTGGGAGGTGAGATGTTCTTTCATGCTGCGTCATGGTTCAGTTTTTCAATTACAGGAACTTTTATTCTGGGTAGTAAGCAAGTTGTCACCTTAATGAAGGTGGCCCTTGTGAAAGAGTGGACTTGAACGAATTATTCTTTAACCTGCTGTGCGAGTAGCAGTCATTAGGACATAGCGAGGTATGCATTAAATAACTTGTAATAGACCTTGCTGATGTGTTTATTACCCAAACACATCTCAGGAGCTGAGCTGAACTGAACAATGTTTAAGGTAAAACACCTTTGTGGGCAGTCTGTGGCTTCAAAAACATGTGGCTGCTGCTGTGTTACTAGAATTATTCTGGTCAGGCAGATACAGTTGTGTCAAAGTCCAGATGCACAAAACAGCTGTAAAGGGGACTTGAGGAATTTAAGGGGTTTTCTTTATTTTAATAAATTCAGTTTGTGGAAAGGCTTCAGTCATAAACCACATAAATATTCCAAACACATATTGGCAGTAGCTTTTCTGCTCAAGCGTTTTGTTAAATGTCTCCTTAAAATGGAAAGGTTGTCTGGTTTTAGGTTCTCTAATCTGGGACAGGCAGTGTGCAAAGTTGCTCATATTATGATGGTTTAGGTAAATTACCATGTGAGAAGTGTTAAACAATTTGGTTGACAGTGGCATAAAACAATGTATTTAATGATTTTTCATCTTTGTTAATAACTTTAAAGTACTAATAAATTGGCTGCTGTACATCTGTGTTATACCATCAGTTTCTAATAGCTGTTGTACGTATTTGTAGAATAAAACTCTTGACAGTGTTGGTTTGTATCATGTTCACAGCTAGAATGGTTCCATTTCTTATTTTATTAATGTAGCGTGCAGACAGGTATTACCTAATTAGCTGTATTCAGCAACTCGGAAGGGACTTAGGCCACCAAAGCAGTATGGTTTCTTGCCAGTAGGAATTTTGAAATCTTGTGAAAAAGAAACCAAAAATTGAGTAAAAAGAAGATGAGGGCGAGGCACTAGGACAGTGGTTCCAATTTATGCCTGTTCACAGCTTGCTCTAGTGATGAAAGGTGTTGATATTCTAAGAACTGGAGGAGCTAGTCTACTATTGACATGAATAATGTACGTATTGAAAAGTACTTTGGGTAGCTTTACAGGCAACACTATATTTAGACATGCACATTTGCTTGAAAATCATACGCATTATTATCTTTGATGTATTTATTACCTTTTTAAACAGCTTCTGATTCTTATCTTTCACCCTACTGTATTTGAGCAAGATGCTATGTACGTGAATATCACAAAGATGGAGCATAGCCTTCATCTGCTCTAAGGACGAGATTCCTTTGCTGAAGCCTTTTAACGTGAAGTATTGATACACTTTTCATTTTTAAATGTTGTGCTTCACGTTGTTAGTACAGAATCAGGGGAATATATTATCTTGGATTCCTTTGCTTCAGTAAAACTATGTAATTTTCCAAGGCATTTCAGTGTTTTACATGGCTTTATTTATGAAGTTCAGGCACTCTTAGCCCAAATTAGGCAATGCAGGAGTGCTGTGATTAAGCCTCTAGTGTGGCTTGCACAAGCCAGTGGTTAACCACAGTGGGAAATATTCTCATGTTCCCTAACTCAAGTCTTTGGGTCATTTGTTTCAAAACTGGTAAACATGAATCCTAAATTCATTGTATTTTCAATGTAATTAAAAGTAACATCACGAGTGACTTTTTTTGATCTTTCTGTGATGGAAGATGAAGATACAGTTTTAGTTCAAAAGTAACTAGGTTTTTTTTTTATGCTCTTAATTCAGGTAATGAAAGGCTCTTCCTTAGAAGTTATTGGTGATATTTGAATTTTCCATTAGTCACGTTTTCAAGTGTTGATTTGTCACAAGTAAGCATGTACTGTGAAGCCATCTGATTGTGTAGATGAGAGGTTTGGTTTTTTAATTTGAGAGTCTGTATTTGCACAAGACTGGCAAAAGCATCTTTCCCCCATCTTGCTTTACTGTATTTATTCAGATCAGCAGAAACTTGGCACTGGCAAAGAAAGTACCATATTGCAAGACTTTCTTAATTGTGACTAATCTTATGTTTCTCCTCAGAAAGTAATTGTGAGGTCATATGCTCCACTTAGTCCACTTAGATCTTTGGGTACTCAGTAGTACCTACATAGTATTTAGTAATTAAGACAATTCACGGCATCTCTTTAAAAGGAGTAACTTCCAGCAAAGGTGTGTAGGATCTGAGTAGTGATTCTTGTCACCAATGGGATGAAATCCTGTTGATTAGGGTTTTGTTGAAGTTGGTAGGCTGTAAAATTGTATTTGTCGTGATTCTTGCATTCCTTTTTATCATGCACAAACTTGATGAGAAAGTTTCATTTGAATACCCTGCAAGGGTCTGCTACCAAAGATTAGAGGAGGGGAAGGAACAGTGGTCAGTGCACTCTAAAAAACAAGAGTAAGATATGTTGTGCAGTTAAGGATGAATGTGTTTTGTGTTTTTAAGGAGTTTAAAGTGAATGTTTCAGCACTTGATAGGTAACAATAATACTAGTTGTGTTACCAGTTTACTAATCTTATTCTCCACTTGGTCATTTTTCTTATAAAGTTAAGTTTTCTTCCAGTCAGATGAAATCATAGTAGTATCCTCAGACTGTTTTGTGCTTGACAGAAAGAAACCACAATCCAGCCAGAGAGTATTTTAACCTGTAGTTAGGCTCCTTAAACTTTTTCTTTCGTGATTTAATGCTGCAGTTTTCCTCTGAACGATGTTCCAAATGCGTGTTTCTGTTATGCCTCATAGCTCTTCACAGAAGTAAATATCAAGCTTTCTGCTGAAATGCAGTAAAACTGTGAGATGGTTTAAGGTAGATGATCTGTTTCTGAATCTGGGGCAAGCACAGCCATAATGATTTGTCTGTTGGCACATTATAATTGTGTTGGAGCATTAGAATTGCGCACAAGACAGTGCTAAAATTCCTTTGTAGTCAGAGAGTATGAAATGGATATAGAATTCCTTAATGAGATGTAGATTGGTGGGATTCACATGGGCCATAAATGCAGGGACTGCGGATCGGAATGCCACTCTACTGTAAAGGAGAAATTATATTACAATTACATCTGGGACAACATGAAATGTAGCTTTTTCTTGGTAGGAGCATAAAGTAGAATTAATCTTAGCTAATTTAAGTCGTTGGTCAAAATCCACCCACCTTTATCCAGTTCGAGGAAGCTTTATCATTGTCACTTCGGTTGATCAAGGGAAAATAGTGCTTTTAATTTTGCTGTTTCTGAGCAAATCAGATCTTGTTTGGTAATGCAGCACAATGCATCTTTAAATGTGCCTTAAGATTTTTTCCCTTTTGGGAAAGGAGCTTGTATTTCAAACCTTAGACAAACGTGTGGACAAAAGCAGTCATATTGTGTGTCTGGGATTTGAGACTCAGTTTTGGGTTCCAGAAGTTTTTTGTTGTTCCAGTGGTACAGGTAGACTAATCGGACATTCAGTTTCGAAAGTGTTCCAGGTTGCCAACTAGTCGGCCAACATTTTTTATCGCTTATTCTCTCGTACTTGCAGACATTCTTTTGTTGAGTGCTATCATCACAGAATTCCTCTTACCACAGGTTAGAGATACCTTTGAATTAATGTCATTCAGCTGCATAACTGAATTATTTAAATCTAGGACAATCATAAGTCTTCCTCTTGAAATGCATGGATTTTCTTGTACAGTATGAATAGCAGCACTGTTGATACCTTGCTGTTCAAGAAAACAGAGTTAGATGATTGTTGATGAATGTCAAATTGTGCTGTTTATTAAAAGTGAAATAATGGCATCCATCTCTGTAAATTCACCGTATTATTCTCCTTAAGAATTCACTGTATTAAAAATATCAAGTTGATGAGGTTTAGTAGTTTGAATTGATAAAACGAGTGAGGCATCCATTTTGATTAGAATGTAAAGCATTTAAATGATTAGGATGAATATTTTTACAAAATACTGCTATGTAGTCTTTTAGGATTTCACATGCTGTATGCAGTTTGAGTGTGTTGGCTTCAGACATGCTTTACATCAGAAGCCCTTATTGTGTGATCCCAGTAAATGTGGAAAACAGGAAAGTGGCATGAAATAGCAAATTCTAGCAGATGCCAGAAAGAACCCGTGCATAAACCAGCAGACAGAGAGTGTTTCAGAGGCAATAGCATGTTGGCCTAATATAAAGTTTGGTAAAACCTCAGGTACAAAGCAGGAATAAACCTGTTTGTTTGTTAGTTTGTTTTATATAAAATCCAAGATCTGTTTAGTCCTTGCTTGTATCTCCTAGTTCAAATGTTGACCTTGTTCGGGGTTATGCCCTGAACACTGATCAGAGGATAATTCTGATGAATGCGTATGTGTTATGTCCAGTAAACAATATGGCATTTGTGTTACATTGCTAATACAGTCACCCATTGAGAAGTCGGGAGTGACAACTGTGGCAAAGCCATCAGAGGAGACTGCAGAATGATGTGATGCACTCACCTGAAGCATCACTGTTAAGGAATGCCTACTCAATGTAGAGATAATATTAGTGATTATTTTTAAGTAGCTCAGTTTAGTTACAAGGGAGTATAGGTGATTATTTTTAGGCAGCTCAGTAGTTAAAAGGGTACATTGCACGATAGTATTGCAATTTGGAAATCCTAGCTACAGTATCATTTGCTGCCTGCTATCTCTAGAAAATACCATTTTCTTGATGAATGTTACTACAGTACTTCTCACATTCTTTCTGGAGATGAAAATAATGCTGCTCCAGTCTTAGTACTAAACCAGTATGTGATCTGCAACCTCACTTGTTTACCAGTGAGACACTGCTCTTGGTTTCACCTCACCCAGAATTTCAAATGCTTTGTCTCTCTTGTCTCAGTTTCTTCTTTAGCAGTTTCTAGAAAAACAGGTGGTAAAACATCATCTGGTTCTAATGTTGCTGATTTTTGTGCTGCTTTTAGCCCAAAGCCTTCTGGGGAATATGTTTTTTTCTTTCAGACCCTGTTCCCCTGTGTAAATATTTGTGAGCAGACAGCCCAATAAAGATTCTTTGGAGATTCTGAGAGTAAGTGGAATAGATTTTCTGAGTGTCTGAAAAAATTGCAAGCTGCATGCTAGGAAATTCTTGCAAGCTCTGCGCTGCACTAGAAGTTCATGGAGTGAAAGGCAGCAATCAAAGCTAGTGAAACACATTGCTCTTACCTTCTGGCTCTTCTGAAGTGATCAGACTTCTAATTAGATATTTGTACTGGATCAGCCCTTGTTATACACTGTCACTGGGGGTGTTTTGATCAGAATACAGTGTGTCCTCTAGCATTTTCCCTGTCTGCTTACTGCTGTTTCAAAAGATTGTGTTTTATTTCTATAGGTTTTTTCACAAATTATTTGAAGAAAAATAAATGCACTAGGTTAATGAAGTTTTCTTATTTCATTTTAGAATGTGCTGCCTAACTCAGTAAGTTTCCTTCTCTAACAAAACATTCTGTATTAACTAGAATAGAAATAAGAATGGATGATATGTAAAGGGAAAAAAGGAAATAAAATTTGTATCCAAAATTCCATATTTTTGTCATGATAATCTGGTCAAGAACATAACCAAACGGGCATGTTTCACACCATCGGGCAGTTCATGCTGTCTCTAGTATGCAACTTGAGGCATTAGAACAACCTCAGGAGCCATCTGTCCCATGCAGCTCTTCACGCTGTAGTGAATGCCAGGTTGTTGAATTTCCCTTCTCTGTTCCTTACCTTGTTCACTGGCTAGGTCCTTCACAGTGAAAAACCAGAACCAACAGGTTACATGAAAACAATGAAGAGTTTAACTTCTCCCAGCTTTGAGAATTAACTAGATCTGAATGTCTCATCTTGATGCAGAAAAGCAAACAGAAATCCAAAAAGAAAAACTGTAATTTCTAGCATTTAATGGGTAATAAAATAAAACCCAAGGAGTGTCTGCCAAAGAATTGGAAAGAATTTAATTCATAATCTGCTTTGCTGTCTGCTGGTTTTTTTGAAAGGTATCTATTTGAAAATTGTGTTTTGTTAGTGGGTCCTCACAAGAACTGTGACTGTTCTTTGTTCATTAGTGTGCTTTTTGGGCTGTTCTTAAAACCGGGGCCTATTAAGCATCTTCTGATACTTTGAAAATACCCATTTGTCCTGCAGTAATGATCTAGCACTGACTCGAGCCACCTACCACAAGATACATTAGAATCTAACCACTGGTGATGTACGTGCATATATCCTTTTCATAGAAGCTTCCAGAAAGCTTAAACACAGTGTTTGCAGCCTACACCATATGAAAGGAATCACAGATACAGTATGAACTGTTCTTGCTGTATGTGTTACCCTTGTGGTGTTCCACTGCTGTGATGCATCCTGATGTTTTCATCTTCTCCCCTTTGCTGTGTCAAAGGAGTCAGACAGCGGGTATGCTCACATACACCATCTTGGAAAATCGGGTGACTATTCAAAAGTACAAATGTTGGGGTTTCTAAATAAGCTTGCTGTGAAACGCTGGCTTATGTCAGATTTTTACACTATTCGGTGGTTAAGAAAGTGTATTTTATATAAGTGAAATAATGCAGCATACGCAGGGAAGTTCATTCTGGCTGGCAATTGAATCTTATGTCAGAGGGTAAAGTTCACAGCTTTGCCCTATAGAAAATGTGGACTGTGCAGACAACCTTGATTAGACTGGTACATGGCTGGAAAAGCCATCTGCTGCCAGGAGATGACACAGTCCATGCAAACTGGTCCATGTTAATTGCTGGGCTGCACAGGTGCCAAGGTGGGCACTTTAATGGTGGGGCCCCCACTCATCAGGATCAAATCAAGATTTGTTTTGCAGCCTGAGCCATGATAGCAGGCCGCAGAATAGTCTTTTTGTACTCAACTTCATCATGTAGTCAACATTTATAAGTAGCAGAAGTATTTAAAGTTAACCTGTATGTGTTTTGAGTTCGCCATTGCTGGCAGGTCAGTTATGTTGAACCATGCACTCTGCTTGAAGGGAGCCCTGCTACAAACAGTAAAGATGAGGGATGAGTAAACCATCCTAGCTGCTTGCTTGGATTGTTCTGAAACAGATTTGTACCCGAAGATACTACAATCTTGTGATTCCTACTTCAAGGTCTCACTTTCTTGGAAAAAGACAGAAGTTCCTTTGCAGAGTTCTGACCCTCTGAAATAGAAGCAGGTGGTTGCCCCAAATGCACTATTCTCCTGCGTTTGCTTTCCCATTCCTGGTGTGATCTTAACCATCTTGGTTACAGCTGGCACAAAAGTCCTGCATACCACTGTCGTTGTTCTTCCTAACCAGAGTGTCCTTGGGTCTTTCTTCTCCTCAGGCCTTTCAATGTCACTGTGCTCCATTACAAAAAAGTTTGAAGTAGGATACTTGGAGTGTTTGCTTTTGGCACAAACTCTCAACTGGCACGATGAAATCATTTTCCAGTTTGTATTTTCACTCTTCTCTTTTCCTTAACCAAAGACCTTTGCAGTGTGCATTTCAGTATTACAGATTACTGTAGCATGGTACCTTCAGGCTGAAAGTGACAGTCTGGTGCATTTTAGAGGACTGACTTTAATACACTCTTAAGATTCCTTTTTTGCTTTCCTCACCCTCATAAAGCAGTGGTGTCCAGCCAGCCACTGCAGCCGCCTTCTCCTTTGGAGGAAAGGTCTGGTGTGTCTCCAAAAGGTATGGCAGCTGTTGCGAAGACCAGCTCCTCAGGCTATGTGCAGAGAGAGGAGCACTCAGAAATTCTGAGTGAGCCTCCCCTGCCAGGAGATCTTATCCAGTTTATGAACTGCTCTTTGCAGAATGCCCATGGATATCAAAAGGCAAGAATGGCAGCTGGAGGAGTTGCTTCCCTAGTTAACTATCATCTGTACTGGGACTGAGTGACTTTAAATGAGTTACAGTGCCAGCAGCTCGCTGTTCCTTTTGATAGGTGCGACCAGTTGTGACATACTGGTCCTAAACACATTCCAGACAAAGCTCTAAATCCTCCTGTTACCCTGGAAGAACAGCACGTGCTGGTATTGCTAGGTCTTGTCTGTAACATGGTGCAAACTCTCCCTTCCAGACGCATCTTTTCCTGTTTCTTCTTTAAGGACAGAACACTGTCCTTTGCTGATTCTCTCCTGCATATAAAACAGATCTTTGAATGCAGTAGTGGTGAGAGTGGCCTTCTCTAGGTGCTCCTGTTTTAGCAGGGGAGTTGAACTAGATGATCTTCAGAAATCGCTACCAACCCGTGTCATACTGTGATTCTGTGAGCGGAGCTGTATATCCCCTGCTCACAGCAGTAGTTGTGGTGATGTTCCTCTGCACTAGTGCCATTAAATGTGTTGGGTTTGGGTGCTGGTTAAATCTATCTTGGATCACAGTTTTTCTATAAACAAATGTGTGTGCTCTCTCTGTACAGGCTGCAGTATAAGACAGTTGTTTCAGTTTCTTTTTCTTCTTTCACCTTTCATCCTTTTCCCTCTGTGTGCTGTGTCGCTGTACATGGTTTCTAAGTTCAGTGTGCTCCTTGAAAAAAGTTAGTAGCAGTTTATTAACTTTTATATATGGTTTATCTCCATTGGAATGTATCGCATCATGATGGGATGAGAGCAGGGTGTGGAAATGAGCAGCCCAGCAGCAGCACGGGAACTGGGAAATCCCTTCTAGTAGGACCAGGGTGCGAGTTGTGTGCAGGAACAGGAGTGATCTTTAAAGCGCCATCACCTTACCTGTGGTTAATGATGTAATGCTGTATTCCGCACTTTCAAATGATGAAGCCTTCCCTAGTGAAATCCAGAGGTAGTAACGGCACTGTTACAGGACTAATGTAATGTCCTGTAACACAACATCATGATCATAGGACTTTTTTCTTCCCAGAAAACCTGGGTTTGTGAAAATTACAAGAGCATAGAAGCTCCTATCACAAAGATACGATAGGTTGCATAACCTAAAAGATTTTCCAAGCAGTTTCTGATTTCAATAGTGATGCAACAAGTGTGAGATACTCCTTTCTTCAGCATTGTAGTACTGAGTAAAAAAGTTTCTGGAAGTGGCCGTGGTGACTAAAGGGAGATTATCATGATTTTGAGGGCTGAAAAGGGGTCTCAGTAATGTCTGCAAATATCTGAAGGGTGGGTGTCAAGGGGACAGTTTCTTTCCAGTGGTGCAGTGTGATAGGATGAGGGGCAATGGGTGTAAGTTGGAGCACAGGAGATTCTACGTCAACATCAAGAAAAACCTCTTTACTGTAAGGGTGACAGAGCCCTGGAAGCAGGCTGCCCAAAGAGGTTGTGGGGTCTGGAGATTTTCAAGACCTGCCTGGACACATTCCTGTGTGACCTGCCCTAGGTGATCCTGCCTTTGGTAGGGGGGTTGCACTAGGTTGTCTCCAGAGGTCCCTTCCAACCCCTGCCATCACAATTCTGTGATAACTGTGAAAAGGGATTTGTGAGGTTACTGTGTGTTTTCATTTGGTTATGAAGCAGAATTGATGCCTAATGAGCTGGCTGTCGAGGGTTAATGCTGTTATACTTTGGCATTTTGTTTAGGTAGTTTCAGATGCAGGGGTTGGGTTTATGTCAGCTTTACAGCCATGGAAGTTCATGTGACACCCTGTGAAGTCAAGAGGAGCCTTGTAAGCTGAGGAGAAATGATGAGTGCAAGCTGTAATGTTTGTCAAAGCTATGTTAAAAAGTGACTCTGGAAACAACAACTGCAGAATCCTTTGATTATGAGTAGAGCATCTTTCATTTGATAGTGATATGTAAAGGAGCTGAAATATCTGGTAGGAAAATACCTGGCTTACTTAAAAAATAATGTAATCACTGATTTCAGTTTCTGTGCTGAGATCCACATGATCAGTCCGTTTGAGTTTTGAAGAAAACCAGAACACTGAAATCTCTGCAAAGGCTTATTTTGAAGTCTCTTGAAAAATGCGTGTAGACTTCAGCAACTGTTCAGCCTCAGTAGGGCCAGTAGTTTGCAGCTTCCAATGAATATCTCTGAGCAAGGGATGCCACCCAAGAATGAACTTTCTTTTTTGTAATTTCATAAAAAATAAAGACGTTTCTTTTCAAATACTTATTTCTTTTAATTTTTGAAAGTCACAGTATCTCCTGACAGGAGATGGCCTTTATTCCGTGGGTTTTGCTTCTGTGTGGTTCATCACTGCTGAGGAACCAGCAGAGGGGGCACAGAACATACTCTGTCGTTGCTATTTCTTCCCCTGTGCTACTTTCTTGGGACCACATAGCTGCTCCCTTAAGCGCTGTTAAGGCGAGGTACCATACAACTTGAACATGATTCCCATAATAATTCACTGCTGTAACGGTGCACTGTTTACACCTGACTGCTGCGTGAGTATGCAGCAGTAGGGGTTACCATTCCCCCTCTGTTTTATGCCAGGCTCAGGATGATGTACAAGTGCCCACCCTCCTGGCCTTTTAAACACCCCTTTAAGGATCAGGGATCACACTGTCATCGTTTTCACAGCTCAGAGCCTGCTGGGAAAAATGTCAGTGAACCTTAGTAGTTTCAAGGTGTTTCTCACCTTTACAAAAAGCTGTGTGCAAGTGGATGATTAGATATTACTCTGCTTTCTTCACTGACCATAATAAAACCACTCCTGGCAGTCACCTATGTTAGCACAGAGGCTCTTCTGATGACTGCCACCCTCCCTCCAGACTCCCACCAGCTAGCATTGCCTACTCACTCCCAGTTTCTATTGCACAGGCTAGTTCAAGGACCTAGATAACTTTCACAAGTCATAAGCTCCTAGGAATGTCCTCCTTGTTGTCAGCGTGCTTCTATTCAGCTCAATCCTGAGCCACTCATTATTTGATTCATCAGAGCAACATAGTCAAGGAGAGCTCAGTGAAGAAATGTGGCTGAGGGAATCTGCTTTTCATTGTCTCTGGAATAGTTTGTCAGGTTCTTTCATGTAGGAATGCTCTGTTTTACTGATTGCTAAGTTTTGTTGAGTACTTTTTTTTTTTCATCTGGAAAGAAGTGGGTAAAGTTTTGGCCTAAAACTCACTCTCCTCATGCTGGGTTAGCATTTGACGTTCTTTATAGACACTGTAGATTTTCACAGCCTTTAGTAGGAGAATTGTAATCCTATCACCTATTTGCAGTGGTGGAGAGTGATACCAGTTTTCTTTCTACCGTGTAATGTTCATGAACTTGCGTTCACCGAGGCTGATAGAGCTGCTGCTTCTCTTGATACGATTATAGGAGTGATTTAACTCAGTAAAACACTGCTAAAACTTGTTTCCAGACTAGAAATGTTTTAAGGATGTTCGTAAGTTTTTGATGTTTGTGGATAACATGACTCTGGTGAGTGATGTGTTTGAGCAGATAGGTACTTCCATCGTTTATAGACTGCTTGGTCATTGTGCTGGTGGTGGAGATTGGCAGCTCTCAGTAACAGGCCCCAGTTCATGCCTCCTGGCATGGCTGTGGGTGTCTCACCATTCCTTGAGAGCTGTTGCACCACTTGCCAGCACAGTCTCTTTTGGTCTCAGTTTTAATATGTATCTGCGTATTCTACTGATGGCAGCAGGTTAGAAACGGGAAGGGAACTGCAAACTGGTCTCTGACATCAGTCCTGTGAGAAACAGAAATCTTAGCGATTCATTTCCATTGTCTTTGGTCACTTAGATGATGAAGTGTAATGAATACTGCAGCCCTTTGTCTTCAGTGGCTGACAGCGTTACCCCAAAGGGGTAGTATTTATTTTACTACTCTCATCTGAAAGATTTCTTCACTATATCATTGCTTTTATGTACTCTGTTTTAACGAGGAATGCATAGCAATAATGAATGCATCTTACAACGTGAAAATGAAGTGTATTCATGTAGATATGTTATATTTAATAATACAGTGTTCACCACTTTGGGAATATTTCAAACACGAGCACGTTTTCTATATAGTTTCAGTAGGTTGATGTAGAATAAGCCACAGGTGCTGTTTTCTAAGACATAAAAGGAGAGTCAGTTCCTAAGTTTAACACGTAGGACCGTGCAGCTGTGGCAGTGCTGTAATAATTGTTTTAAGGAAAGCTGTAGGTTAGTTTTACCATGTCTGCGTTAGTGTACGTCTGTCCTCCTTACGATGGAGTTATGGAGTTGCATTGTACCACTTGGAAGGACTTTTTTTGTCCCCACAGCGGAGCAGTTTTAGCTTGTGTTTAATTGTACCCTGGAGTCTGGCTATATTTTTTTTTTGGTGGAGAGTATGGATTTATGGTTTTCTTTGTAGCTCTGCATGTGTGTTGAGTTTCTAATGGTTGGTCTTTCATTAGAGGAAGCGCCTAATTCTGTGACATACCCTGCCACGTGTCGCTGAATGCGCTCGTTAGCTGCATTGCTGGTTGTTTTAGTATCAAATACAACTCTATTTTTGCTTGTTTATTACAGGCCAAGCTCATTTTTCATTACAGCGTAGCTCCAACTGATTTGCACTGTAATTAGACGTCTTATTTTGGGGCTCAAAGCTTTGGAGAAAACTCCCTTGTATGATTTGTAAGAGAAATTTTTCATCATTCCAGTTGAGTCTTATTTTTGCAGCTCTTAGATGAAAACAGAAATCTAAAAGTAAAATTGCTCTAAAAATACCCTTTTACTGCAGAAATAAACTGAATATTGCAGAAAACCCCACGCTTCTATTACAGACATCCTAAGCTCTTCCTCTCACCCCCTCCACCCCAGTTGATTAAAGGACATGGAGGTGTTGGCTGACAGCTGGCTGAACATGAGCTGGCAGTGTACCCAGGTAGTCAAGAAGACCAACGGCTTCCTGGCCTGTATCTGGAACAGTGTAACCAGCGGGAGTAAGGAGGTGATGGTGTCCCTGTAGTCTGTACTAATGAGACAACACCTTGAGTACTGGGTCCAGTTTTGGGCACCACAGTATTGGAAGGACATTGAGGTACTTGGAGCAGGTCCAGAAAAGGGCAGTGAGGCTGGGGAGAGGTCTGGAATGCGGGGGATATGAGGAGTGGCGGAGGGAACTGGGNGTCTGGAAAGTGGGGGCTGAGGGAACTGGGGTTGTTTAGTGTAGAGGAGTCTGAGAGAAGACGACCTTATTGCTCTCTATAACTACCTAAAAAGAGGTTGTAGCAAAGTTGGTGCTGGTCTCTCCTCCCAAATTCCTAATGATAGTGCAAGAAGAAGAAATGGCCTCAAGTTGCATCAGGGGAGGTTTAGATTGGATCTTAGGAAGAAGTTCTTTCCTGAGAGAGTTGTTGGGCACTGGAACAGGCTGCCCAGGGAGGTGGTGGGGTTACTATCCCTGGAGGTGTTTAAAAAGCTAGAGCATTTGAGGGCCGTGGGCTAGGGGTTGCATGTTTCATCCTACTCGATGTAGAGGTTGCTTTCCTTTGGTACCGGTTTCCTCCCTCTAAACCATAGGCCATTGGTACTGGGGGTGCACAGGCTAGAAACCAGTAACACGGGCCATCACATGTGCATGGTGAATACAGTTCTGCAGGGACGTATTGCTGCTCTAGTTGCTGGCACAGAGGGCTTGGAGTGTAACATTTTTCTCTCTCCTAATTTGCTGGTAGTGCCCCATCTTACAGTGCTTGGGAGGAAGGGTGATGACGGGAGATCTGCATGTAAAGGAAAAAGCGATTTGAGGTCTCCTTTGCTTTTCTAGTCTCTTAATCTCCTTCCCAGTAAGAGTGAAATACTCAGAATAGTTTTGAGTCCAGAATGGGTCAGTTGAGCCTTTGTGTGAGTTTTGCATCTACATTGGTTTCTTTAGTTCATTGGTACCTTTGAGATGTCGGAATGCCAGCTGGACTTTGTATTTCAGTAGCTTCACACTGCTTTGTACTCAGTGCATTAAGAGCAGCCCATGGGCTTACTCTTATAAAGTATGAATGAAATGCCAAAAAACTAGAGGGTTTCTTGTGATAACCTTTATTGTGAGTGACTCAATTTATTCGTTTCTTATTAAGATCTTTCATGTTTCTTCTCTGAAGTTCTGATTGGTTTGGTTTTTTCCATGGTACTAGTGAGTATCTTTGCCCTCAGTTCGAGAGCAGTGAGATTGTAGTGTTCTCTGCAGTTACTGAGTGTGAATTAAATGACATTACTTACCCATAATTAGAGGAAAGAAGTAAAGTAGAACCTAGTTCTACATCTCTCTTGGTCTTTCAGAATATAAATGCACTCAGTTGTCACATGGGCATGAAGTTTTGTCAGGTATCCGATCATCAAGGTTTGGGATTTTTTTAGAACTTCCTTAAAAATAGAATTTTTCAGTGAAACCACGTTTGTCCTAAACAGTAAGAAAGAGGCATTTTTGCAGTTTTATTAGTATCAGTAAAAAAGAATCTGCTCTAAGTCTTTTTATTAGAATCAGTCGTGTGAAGGAGGTGTGCAGAGTACTGTCCACACAGCAGGAGAGGTTACACTGTGTGGTTGCTACTTGAATTCCCTTTCTCAGAGTAGTGCGGTAAGTCCAGCACACACATGTGCACAGGTCTTGGTGTGTGTGGAGCCAAGGGTAGCAGCTGTGTCATTTGTCTCCTTGTTCTGTTGCTTGTCCATCTTGGATTTGCTGACTGCTTTACCATCTGGACTCCGTGTTAGAGGACATGTCGATACAGTCAGATCTCATGTGACCCTTCCTCCAGTCAAGAGCTCTACCTCGGCACTCCACCTGTAGCAGAGAGAAGGAACACTCTCCCACTTTCCAGATTTTCTACAACTTGCCATAGTTGCAGGGTGGGAAGAGATGAAGATGTCATCTGTCCCTCTCTTTGCTGGCCAAGTACATTCCTGTCGGAGCAAAGTGCATGCTTTCCCTGGGGTTTTTCAAGGCAGATTGTGCTGCTCAGTATCTGTACTATCTGTTTCCAAAGTTCAGCTTTCTTAAAGATACTTCAGGTAGGAAGAGTTCTTTCTCACATGGTCATGTCACTGGTTATGAGCCACCTACCCTGCTGTTGCTGATCCATAGGTGGGATGCTCACCCACAAAGCTCCAATGTGGTGACATTTGCCAAAGGACTTTTTTGAAACTTAAGATCTTGGGTTCATCCTGCTCAGCAACAGCTCTTCTGGCAACCTGACAAACTTTGAAAACACTGCTGCTTCTGATTTTGTGTTACATTCCTCTTGTCTTTCTTCGAAGAAACTGAGAAACCCAGGAAAAATCACGGTCTTGTGTGGAAAGTCAGTAAGATGTTGTAGATACACAAAATTCTCAGTCTCCAACGTGGCAAACGTTTTACTGTCAAGGAAAGGAATGAGATTTTGAGAGCATGAGCTAGATGTGTCTTCTCTCTGATGCTGGTATTTTGCACTCTTATCCTGCAAATGTGAGTTTGTGTGTGAAAGGAAGTGACACAGAAAAAGGTCTGCATTACTGGAGTTTTTGGGGGCATCACAGTTCACTACTGTAGGCATGTCCTGTATTCCTAGCAAAACCTGGTTATTCTAAAGCATATTAAATATTCAAGACCAGCACAACTAGAGACACTGACTTACATTGTCGTTACTTGTCAGGGTGAGTGGTGCCAGTTCAAATTGTGCTAATGTTACAGAGCAGAGAGCGTATTTCTCTTATCTTACAGCTGATGGCAGACGGGATGGATGTCTTTTAGGTAGGTAGCCATTACACAGTTGCTTTGTGCCTCTAAGGTTTCATCTGGAAGCATTAATTAAGCCAAGTATCTTAAATGTAGTTTAAATCTCCCCTGGCTTCCTTGTGACTCATGTCAGTTTAAGGATCAGACTATGTTTGAAGAGATTGAAGGGCAGTGCTAAAAGCAAAGGACCTAAAAATTATCCATTGGATGAATAAAATCTGTCCACTGGAGATGTGTGCAGCTGGGAGAAGGTTCAGTTAGGCACTCAGCAGTGCTTTAACTGTTACAGTCAATGCCTGTGCTAATTTCTCATTAATGTTTGGAAAAGTGGGTTGGACTTCCACCAGTGATGGTGGTGTTTGTTGTAACCAGTCCCCTTCGTGACTGATAGGAAATGGAAGACTCTAGATACTAATCCAGCATAGCACAGAAAATGTGACTGATCTGATTGGAATAACTGCAATTTCTTAGGTGCTGAAGTTAAAGTACATGAGAGAGCTTAGTGGCAGTAGTGCCCACATGAAAAGGGATGAGCAAAGCAAAGAGGAAGAAACAGAAAATAACGTAAACAGTACTGCAAAAAGTGAACAGTGAGTTTAAAACCAGTGCTGCTTCAAAGTTGACCATTAGGTAGGAGCTCGATTGATAAAGCAGTGACGAGTCCTAAAATATAGTGGGTCAGTAAACACACCACCAGTTTGTCCTTTTCTTCAGTTCATGCTCTTGTCTCCCAGGTTTGTTTTCCTGACAATTATGGTTCAGAGTAGACGAGCTTTTGTGTTTCTAATGAAGCATTTTTTCCTATGCTGGCACGTGCAGTGCTGTGCAAGGTTTTACACAAACCCAGTATTTCATGCAACTGGATTGCTGGGAAATCCTAGGTTTCATATTAAAAGGAAAACATTATACAGAAACTACCCTCTCTTGTCTTGCAGGCTCTGTCCTTCCTGGAAAGCATCTTGAGACAAACTAGTCATGTACATGGTGGTGTTGAACTCTGTGCTTTGTTTCTGTGGCCAAGCATGAGGCTCGAGACTGGATGGGATCTAGTATGGGATCACTTGGGCTATTCACCTGTTTTAGGAGAGGATCAAGCATTTCTCTCCTCATCTTGACAGGTGTTTTTCTCCACAGCTGCCATCAGTTCCTGTGACAGCATTACATACAGCACTGCTGCCAGGCTGGCTGGTAGAAAGCTTTTCTCTGCAACTGCAGAGTAAGTCTTGACTTCCACATGATGGGGAACAATGAGTCACCGTCCTCGTAACACAGTTTTACATATTTCAAACATTCTATCATGTCTTCTTTTAGACTTTGCTTTTCCTAGACTAAACAATCTAAGTCTTTCAACTTTCCCTTGTTCTACATCTGTTATCACTTTTGGTGGTTTTTCCCTGGACTTCTTCCAGCTGTCTGAGAGCCAAACGTCGGGCAGCCCTATAGGCAGAGCTGTGGTCGTAGTAGTGCAGTAGGGGCTTGCCACTGCTGCTAGGGAAAAAGAATGACTTGCTTTGCCTGACAGTGTTACTGTGACTATATATCAGATTGCCTTTTTCTGCTACTGGATATCATCTTGAGTTACAATTTGCTTATAGACCACTGTTAACTTCCCTGCAGATCCTTTCTGCAGTACAGTTGCCTGGCAAGTCTCCTGTCTGTACTGGTGAACTTTATGCTCTTGTGGATCTAATGCATTGATTTCAGAACATTCATTCAAATTATTTTGATTGGGGTGAATTCTAATCCAAATCTTGTAAACTCTTTGCAGTCTCATCCTATTTTGTATTGTGTCCGATTTTATAAACCTCTTGTATCACCAAAGTAATAGATCCTCAGGTACATGACGCATCAGGATTCATAGCATAGAATGGTCTTGGTTGGAAGGGACATGAAAGTTATCCAGTTCCAGCCATGGGCAGGGACACCTCTCACCAGGTTGCTCAAAGCCCCATCCAACCTGGCCTTGGAGCAGCTGCAGCCTCCCTAGGCAACCTGTTCATGAAAGTTATCCAGTTCCAGCCATGGGCAGGGACACCTCTCACCAGGTTGCTCAAAGCCCCATCCAACCTGGCCTTGGAGCAGCTGCAGCCTCCCTAGGCAACCTGTTCCAGTGCCTCAGCACCCTCAGTGTAAATTGAATTTCCTCCAAATATCTGATCTAAATGTACCCTCTTCTAGCTTAACGTCATTTCCCCTCATCCTGTCACTACACACTCTTGTAAAAAGCCCTTTCCCAGCTTTCTTGTAGCACCCTTCAGGTGCTGGAAGGCTGCCATAAGGTCTCTTCAGAGATGTCTCTTCTCTAGGCTGAACAGCCCCAACACTCAGCCTGCCCCGCAGCAGAGGTGCTCCAGCCCTCTGATCATCAGGACTTACTCCATCAGCTCCGGTTTCCTTTTGTGTTGGGGACTCCAGAATTGCAACTAGCTTGTTTTAGGAAACGTGCTGAGGGTCTGTGTGTGATGGTGCCCACTCTCTGGTTAGCAGCCAGCAGCTGTAAGATGTGGTCAGGCTTTTCTCTGCTTGGCACTCCGGTGATCCATTATGCCCCAAGATAACTGCTGTTTCAGCCAGCAAAGGCAGGGCTTGGGTGAAGAGTTTGCATGTGCAGTGTTGAGTTACAGCAGCACTGCTATCTCAGACACAGTTGGCTCAGAGCTAGCAAATTAGTTCTACACAGTGTTTCTTTTTCTAACACGTTTGCAGGAGTTTTTCTTGTATTTCATATTCTTTTTTTCTCCCTGTGTCACTGCACAGTGGATCCTTTGTGGTTCTCCCAACATGCTGAGCTGTGTGTACTTACCAGTGCGTTTTAAATTACTCCACTAGGGCTTTGAGGTCATTAAATATCTCCTGATCTACTACATTGCTCTCTTACTGAGTTCACTTGCTACTGCCTTTAGCACTGGGCTTCTGTAAACTTGTTCTTTCCCTTGAACTCTTCTTCCCTTGCATCACCTTTTCCTGGGTTGACTCCTGGAGCTGGCTGGGGCTCCATTCCCTGTGCATCCCGAGCATTTGTCTGCTCTTCTTTTCCTAGGAATTACGACATCTCTCTTTTTGTAACCACTTCGTTAGATTTTCTTTTCATTATTAAATTCTTAACAGTGCTTCTACCAAACTGGAGGCAGAACTAGAACACCCCCACCTGTGTGATGCCTTTCATCACATTATGGCCTGACAGATGTCTTCTGCAGCAAATACCTGAGTGCCCTTTTCTCACAGAGAAATGAAAGAAGTGTACCCAACTTTGGCTCTAATCTATTTTTGAAAGCCTTTTGAGCCTTTCTGTGCTTTTGTAGAGGAGTTCTGCCATCCAATAAGCCTACAGAAGACAATTGTGGAAGCTGTCTGCACTCCTTGAAGTAGCTAGGGGAGTGTTTTTATGAGTTGGTAATTTAACTCTTCCTGCAAAGCAGTTGCCACTGCAAAACAGTTGCTACTACAAAACACAACCCACTCTGACCTCGGAAGCCTAATATTGTTTTAAAACATATTCTGCAGCTTTTAAAAATACACTGCAAGAAACTTCCTGAAGAAACTGCAAGGGGTTGTGCACCCTCATCAGTGTGATGGCAACCACAAAAGGCTTATAAGGTACAAGCAGCTATGGACCTTACCCGTGTCACGGGTAGTCAATAGTAATAAATCCAGTCTTCCCAGAGCAGCAAGTAAAGCAGAGATAAATCTGACAAGGACTGCTACATCCTATAAAAAAAATTGGTGAACAAGATAAATCCTGTGTTGATAGCACACCTAGTGAGAGCATTGGTCTCAGAGCGAAGGCTTTATGGCTGATGTGGGACAAACTGCATCTCTTCATCTGCAGCCTTTTTCTTTTCTTGCTTTAGGCAAGGATGCATGTCATTCAGCAATCTGAGCATGTTTCTTGTTTTATTTGTTTAAAAAATGGTCTGTAATAGCTATTTCAGGCCTCTGTAAATGGATGACAAATAGCCGCGTTGTAGTTAAACCAGAACTTTCTTCTTACCCTGCTATCAGTGCTATTTCAGTAGCTCTGTGGGTAGCAACAGCATTTTTCTTTCTTCGGAGGCTCCAACTATTAGAATTGTTTTAGAGGAGTGATTTTGGGTTCAGTTTATATTTGTACTGATAGGTTATATATCATGGGTATTATATAACATCTGCAATTAAAGAGCCCACAAAGAAAACAAAACGTTTATTATATTCAGAGGCATTTCCAGGGAGCGAGTAACTGTGATTAACTGAACAGATCATCACCTACCACTATTACTCTGCTCAAATCCAGCTGAAATAGCATTTATTTAGTGGTAAAAATATTTGGCAGCACTGCCCTGACAAAAAACCCCAAACCCTTTACAAATGATATTTTTGGAAAGTCCTCCACATTCTTAGATATCTCCAAAGAGATTGTATTTCAAGGCAGCAGACTTACTTTTCCTAGGTTGGAACTGTTCAAGCTATACAAGAAGTATATGTTTTAGGCCAATACTCTGTCTCACCAGTCTCGTGCCCACACACATATGAGTTCAAGAGTTAAGTAGCTATGGGGATTAAGTTTTCATAGTGTTTATTAAGTCTTCTAGCTCAATTATCTCCATTATATTGTATGTATTTGCTTCTGGTCTGGCATGGTCTCTGGTGTTCTCCGAACTATTTCTGTCACTGCAGAAACACGTTCAACAATTAGACAGAAAGTTGTAATAGCAGAATTGCTAACAAAATACTGATAGAAAGATTGTTCTAGTAGTGACTTGGGCCCCAAAGCATGATGTAACACTTATTTGCCGTTGCTTTTAAAGGCTATTTTGGCATTGAAGTAGATTGTTTTTTTTAGTACACTTTAAACACCTTTTATTGCAGTGGTTGGTTTATTTACTAAAAGCTTTGCTTATAGTTTCCCTTTGTGCTGGATTTTTGCTCAAAAGATTATGTCTTCACAATATAATGAATATAAGTGCCTTCAGATAATGTTTCAATTGAATATTCTTAGTATCTGCTTAATATGATTAGAAACCAACTGTCCTCTGAAGGTTCTCTGCTTCTCTTGTTGATGTATTTTCATGCTTTGTGTAGTGTCAGATCTCTTCAGAAATGCTGGTGGTAGTTACAGTGAGAAAAATTACAGCAATTAGCAAGAGTATTTCTGGTTTAAATTATTTGGTGAGCAGGAACGATGGGAATTTTGGCTGTTTCTGGAGTTCCTTGGTAGCCAGAGCAGGTTGTGTTCTTCCGCCCACTGGAACTGATGGATAACTTTCTGTAGATCATGGTCTGTGATGGGGCTGAGGAAGGCAGACTCCTGTTGTAGTCATTGTCTCTTTTAGAAAAGAGTTATTGTCTCTGCACAACTGAACTTGAATGTTTCTTTCATTTTCCCATTTCTTGAAAAAAATAGTGTCCAGTGGCAATAATGTGTTTTAAAAAGCTAAACACTTTTAAGGACCCAATATTGAATGCCCAGAGATCTTGGAAAGCCCCAAGATTTTAGAATTGGGCACATGCAAAAAGGATCCTTCTAAAAGCAGTGGTGTCATGTGGTTGCACCTATTACTGTTTAGAAGCAGATCAAAGTCTTTGTCAGAGTTAATGAAAAGGAGTAGTGGTGATGGAGACGTTTCTCTCTTGACATGGAGATTCAGGACGGTTACCTGGGTCTGTATTTCAGAAGAGAAAGGCTGGGTCAGTAGCCAACCAATAAATTGTCTTCTCTATTAAGATTTCTTTTGGTTCTTGTAGTAGTGTGAATAATACTGCTCAAGTGTTTTGCTAATTGTGATAATTACTTATACAGGACTCTTGGAGAGTTTTTTTACATTAAAAAAGGTAGTAAAGGCTTTTTCTTAAAGAGCTATATGTAGGCATCTAAAACATAACATGAGGGAATATGTTGAAAGATCAGCTAGTTAAAGCCCTGGTATACATTTAATGGTAAGACAGCAAGAGACCATAAATGGCATAATAGCAGCTAGTAATCTTCAACTGGCATAAGAGCCTGAAGCTCTGTCATCCCTTCATCGTTATCTGAGGCGTTTTATGCTGTGGGATGTGATTGGAATAACTGAAGTAGTTGCAGTATAGGTGCAGTCAGTGTTTTTAGAATCTGTAGAAATTCAGCAGACTAGAAAATGTGTTCATTATCTGAAAGGAAACGACATACAGGAAGAGTTTTCTTCTGCTTATTTAATGCTGAGTGAATCTACCATCAGTAGAGTAACAAGTACAGGAGCAAGAGGCATTCAGTTTCCATAACTGAGAAATTTTAATTAAAGGCACAAAAATATTTTTAATATCAAGCCCAACGAGACAGGATGAGCACTGGAGTTACTGGCTTTCTGATCAGTACCTAAGATCACAAAGAAACCATGAGCATGTCATAACTGACACCTAACATAAAGCTACTTAAAGAATCAAATATATATATATAAATACAGATAATTAAATTTCAATGTAGACCAATATTTTTAATCCATTTTCAGGATCTTTAAGAGAAGCTCCAGCTTGCAAGATCTCCTTCTTATGGCTATTCTTCCATTTCTAATGCACCATGGCAGCTGTTTCTGCACTGCACATCTTAGAAATGGAATGTCCACTGCACAGTGAGAACTGTGAAGGTTATGTGAGAAGAAAGCTGGTAGTCTTCACCACAAAGCTATAGCCAGGCAGAAGACACAGTCCTTGGACAGCAGACACATTCAGTCTGCAGATTGATAAAACAGTAGCGGGCAGCTGCAGATGGGTACCTCTCATCCAAAGGAGATGCTGAAAGATGGGGATGAAATTTAGTAGTACAAATATAAAACCATCGGACAGCTTTCCAGCCACTCTTCCCCAAGCCTGTCATGTTACATTGGGTTCTTGTGACTCAGATGCAGGACACAGTACTTGGCCTTGTTGAAACTTATGCAACTGGCCTTGGTCCATTGATCCAGCCTGTCCAGATCCCTAAAGTGGACTGACATTCCACCTAACTTTGTGTCATCTGCAAATGCTGAGAGGTGTGAAAGATTCAAGTCCATTTCAGGGCAGGCGTTTGGGATTCTGCTTGCTTCCTTGTTGTTGGAAACCCAACAATCAAGTTATCCTTTGAGACAGAACAGGGAGGTCCTTTGCACTGCAGACAAGCAATTTGTTAGCTGATTCCCCTTGATAGTCAGTGATCACGCACTGACCTTTTATCTACTTTGTCCCAGTGCCACCAGTTACAGGAAGTACCAGCCCCACAGCTGGGAGTCAAGCACCCAACCTGTGTGTTAGGCAAGAAGTGCCAGTGGAGATTGATCACTCCAAACAGCTTTGAATCAGTGACAGCCACCCAGCTGCTCCAGCTCTGGCAAGGTGAAGAGGTCCAGGCTAGTTTAAGGCCATTCCAGTGGGACATGGGGCTGTGTGGTGGGGACATTCTCACTATTTCTGCCAGCTCTTGACGCTTCTCAGCTTTGTGATTCCATATTCCCTGCTTCAGCGCAGCTCAGCAGGACTCACTCAGACTGCCCCAGTTATTTTGGTGCCCTGAAGGAAACTTGAACCATTGCAGAAGTCAAACCTAGCTGAGGAGAGATTCAGGCTGTGATTGAGCACTATGAAGGGCTGCTTGCAGGTTGCAGGTCAGACCCCTGGCATGATGTAGCCACACCAGAGAGCGCTGCTTGGCTTCAGTGTGGATGAAGTGTTCTAAAAAGGATGTCAAGGGTTGGCGTGCGGCCAATGTTCAGTGTGTAACTGCAGACATCCCCCAAAACACAGAGCTGTCTTCCCTCAAGGCAGGGCAGAGCAGGGCAACTGCATCAGCCTGCAAAGCTGGAAAACAGCAGATTTGGATGCTTCTTGTTTTGCAAATGTCAAACATTCAGGAATTGTGGCTTCAAAAATTACGAGGCTGCCTTTAAAATCTTGAAATCTTTAAGGCTCTGGAAATCCCTTTTTCTTTTTTTTCCTCTCTGTTTTTCTTACCCTTTTCTGAGCCTATCAGCATCTCAAATCACATTTTGCACCTTTGTGTCTGTAAGCATAGAAAAATGAAAGATAAAAACTCAGATGAGCAGCTCTCTTCGTAAGGAGAAGCTTTACAGAAAAGCAGCACGTGGTGGAGCTCACAAGAAACTCTAGAGCTGACATCTCTGGGTTTGATAGAGACAAGGAGTGATTTGTTTGGAGTTTGCACAGCTGCAGTGAGGATCTAGTCTGGGTTACAGAATTCTTGTTGAAGTAACATAGGTATGGAGTGAAAAAAAAACCCAGAGAGATTACCTGAGAGGTGGAGAACAAAGTGAAAAGTTCAGAGGTGACTGCAGTTGTTGGCTTATGCAGTACCTGCAGTTTCAGTCACACAGCAGAGCTGTGAAACTCCCCCTCCAGCACAGAACTCTCCCATTCCAGTAAAAACTTTACTGGGTCCCAGCCTGTATTTTGGAGGGCTAGCAACTGGCTTATCGCTTGGTACCCTAACAGGGTGTTCACTACAGGATGTGCCCCGGATCATTCATTTCCAATGACTGCACGTACCATACTCAGTACAGAAAGGTTTATAAAATTAGGCAGATTTTTAAATTGTGTTATGTGGGATTTTTTCCGATGATACTAGATTGTTTTAAAGGACAGCATATACTGCTCTCTTTGTCCAGGCTGTTCCATGTGAATATTAATCTGCCAGATCCATGTTAGCTTTAAAATATATGTCTGAATTCTTTCTTTTAAAGTGCAGAGATTTTGGTTTCCATCATAATTCCTTGTAATCTGCATTTAGCACATTGTAGCTTTCTTTTTATGCTGATAACTTTATGATATGAAGACTCTTAGATAAATTCTAATACTTCTGCGTAATGTTTGCCTGTTAATTTGCTCTAGAAAAATAACTGAAAGAATTCTTTTGTATAGCAGGTACAAAAATAATGCAGCACTTCAGACCCTGAATATCACTACTTATTGTTCAGAAAAAAACCCCAGGTTGTATTGAAACATCATCATGATTTCCAAATTTCCTACTGCTGCTTTAGCTATAGCATCAAAATATACAACATCTCTTGGTGTTCTGAATGTTATTACCTTGACAGAGTCTTCTCTAACATCAGGCTCAGAGGCTTCATAATTTAACTCAAATGTACATATAGTCTTCAGCATTTCCTTACTGTAAAAGTGGAGACTTCTGACTTCAGTGAGCAAGAAGATCGAGGTCTTTCATTGTCAGTAGCTTACTCCCTCACCATAAACTTCCACTGCCAAAGAAATTCAGTTAAGTTACGAAGGTTTTGTGCTGCTTGCAAACATTAGGAAGAGTTTTGTGTTTGCTATTAATCCACCTGGTGACTTCAGTCTTAACTTCACTGAGCAGTATTAATTTTCCCTCTGTCAGTCAACACAGTAACATGGCACTGTTTGATAGAGATTATTTCTGTTTCTGCTTCTGAAAATAATAAATGGGACTCATCTCTCTTAGCTTTCACCTTGTAAAACACTTATCCTGCAAAGCTTACTGCTCTGTGGTGTAGAGTGAGCCGTATATGGTGGGGGTGGGACTCTCACCCACCCCTCAGCACTGCCCCTCCTGCTTGTGTTAGACGCTTAGGTGAGCCTGGAACAAATTCTCTCATCATCAGGTGGCTCTAGGTAACTGTCTGGGTATGTGTTATCCTGGGTCTACTCTCCTAAACGGTGGAGTCTAAAGCTGTTCAAGATGTCCTGGTGGTTCTCATGCTAATGAGGCAGGAATCCTTTGGGACATCTGCAAAAGCATTGCACACCGAAGCATAGATGACAGAGTCCCATCTTTGGGTACCCAGCCCAGGTGAGGTGAGTTGCCCTCATCCCACACCCTGTACATTATTTGAGGTGTAAGAGATTTTGTGTGCACTGAAGCTACATCTCTGTGCGCACCTTCAGCCACTGTGCAAAAGCAATAGTCAGTCAGGAAAAAAATGCCCTCATGCATCACAGGTTTTGGCTGTGCTCAGACCAACATACTCTTGGACTTGTGAGACCATCCCAGTGTGGTGGCAGGACCCAGCTGGTGCCCATAGGCCCATGTTTCTCCTCTTTCTTCTTTTTCTCTGAAGGGGTGTCATCAGATCTGTAGTTTTGGGTTTGGAAATTCACTCAGGTGAGCTCATAATCAGGTTTCAGTGGTCTTCAAGGAATTAAGCAGTAACTTATCCACATTTTAGAGCTTAGGACTCTAAAAAGAGCATGCAGCCCACTTCCATATTGTAGGCAAGATCTGCGTGTCCATACTATGACAGGACAGTTCAATCAGCAGGCAGAAAGTGCAGCTGCTGTCTCCCTGTAACTGTACCTCTTTCAGAGGAAAGTCAGTCTCTCTTCACTGAAAATCTAATGGGAGATACTCCCAAATATCAAATAGAATAAATGTCCTGTTAACTGAGGTGGGATTTGTGTTGTACTTACTGACTAGTTTGTATTCCAACTTCTGCTTGTCTCTGATTCTTCCAGTCTAGAACTGGAAGTACAATGTTGTACATTGCTGGTAAGTGGCTGAGGGCTCTGTCTCCACCTCAGGCAGCAAGTTATTTCACTTTTGTGAGTAGCCCAGTAGCATGAACAGACAATATCAGAGAGTGAGAGCACACTGCCAAATACTAGGTAATTAATTAGATAAGAAGAGTCATCTGTGTCTCCTGTGTTTGTGAAATTGGCTTGTGTCTTCATAAAGATTAATGTAAATGATAACACTTTCCTTCAGAAGGCTCCCTGTGAGTAGACCTTTTGGTGTTAGCAGTGGTCGTTCAGTACGTTTCTATTTATCCTAGGCAGGATAAATAGCAAACAGTCGTTTTACAGCTTGGAGGTTTGTGATGCTGTGTGGATGATTTATTTCCAAGGATGTATGGCAGTGGTTTGTCTTTTCCCTTTCTCAGCTGAGGTTTCCATGGAACAAAAGCCAATTTTAGGAGGCTGTGAAAGACTTTCATTAAGCCTACATTGAACAATATTCTAGGAGAGCACATACTTCATAAAAATAGCTGTATGGATGTAAAACCAGTTGTCAACAAGACTGCATTGTCGCCTGAAATCTTTTCTTCATAATGCTGTCATTTTCAAAGCGTACACAATGCTTCATTTCCAAAGCTATTACTAGCAGTATCTGCTTTATTTGAAAAGACTATTGCAAAATATTCCAGTTGTTATTACTCTCCTGTGGGCTAGGGAAACAGGGCTACAATAAGTTACCGAGATGTGATCGTATAATCGCGTGGAAGCCGTATGAAGGGAGTAGTTCTCAATGGTACACTGATAGATGCAGTTCTGCAGGTGTTTTCCCTTGTGCTGGCACTACTCAGTGTTCTCACTGACAGCTTGGATGGAAGGCTAGAATGTAGACTTCATAAATTCATAGAGCTGAACAACCGTGTGGGAAGCAAGACAATTGGAAGTTGCCTTGATAAAGTAGCAGAGCAGCTTTGAAAAGGAAGTTGATACTTCAGAGCAACTGCAGAACTGTGCACATAGCTGCACAGAAATACAGATGAGAAACGTCTGAGCAGGCAGCAGTTCTGCAGAGAAGACCTGGTGACATAATGACCCAAGCTGACACATGCAAGGGGTGTTGTTACTGCAGGCAATGCCTGTGGCTGTTGCTGGCTGTAGAGAGGGGAGTGGTAAAGCTTCAAATTTCAAATGTAATTATATTGTTTTGGTCAGTCTCAGCTCAGTCAAAGAACTTTACCTTCTTGCAGGAAGTGCAGCTCAGGTAAAATCCTACAAGAGAGCCAACCAGACTCATTCTAAACCACATGGGCCTTCAAGGAAAGCTCAAAGGGTAGTTGAGTTTAGATATGTGGTGAGGAGTGGAAGACATGGTAGCTTTTGCATAGCAGCAGGTGAGTCTACAGAGAAACAGCCTTAGATGTATGCATGCTGTTGGTCAGGAAAGCAGTAGTAGGTTTTGATGATGGATTAGTGTCAGCATCAGCAAAAATATGTAAGTGGCAGGGAAAAGTGGAGCCCTGGAATATGTGGTTGAGGGTCAGTTGATGGAAACTTTAGCTTCGCAATGTTTAAAAATAGGTTAGACAAACGTGAGCACACATGGCATAGGCCAGGATTGGGCAAAGTGGTCTCTCAGATTACCTGCTAGTCTAATTCCTTTGGTGGCTTCTGTCAGTGTGATAACTCTAATATGTATGCATGCAGAAAGTACTTGGGATACCTACACAAAACGTCAGGGTATGTTACAACATCTTCATCTTCATGTTAGTTCTGAAATGTACTGTATTCTGTATTTACATTTGATTGAAGCAACTTGACTTTTTTCTAACTTTGCCCCTGTTGGATTTGAAGTTACTATGATCTGGTGGCTTTGTCTGTGTTCTTTGTGAAACGAAAAGGTGAACACAGTCAGATACCTGTAGTAGGATACAAAGCACCCAGTTCTAGCCATAAGAATGTTTTGTCTTTAGTCTTCCTATGGTCCTTGGAAAGAAGATTAACACCCTTTAGAAATTACCTAAGGAATGGGTGAATTACCCTCCAGAGGTACCTCTGCCTCTCCTTCTACCTGTTCCTCAGTAAATAGATACTAGAAATGTACTCTTGGTCTTTCTTTTTCTTAGTCTGTGAGAGTGAAACTTTGGGTTTCTGAGAACCAAAGTGCCTGGACTTCACAGAGGACTATCTGAAAAAATTGTAAGTGGCAGGAAATTAGAGCAGATAATCTAGCAGTTTTTTTCTGATCCTCAGTTCTGTGAAGTTATGAAGGATTTCTAGTAGTTATGATTAATAGTTGTTACCAATACTTCATGGACATGACCAATATGTGTTAAGAGATAGTTCTACACCAAACTTAAGCTACTTATTAATCTGTTGGATTCTTAGTAATTAATGATTTATTAATCCTCTAAATAGGTTATGTGGTGTCTTTTGTACAGCAAGTGAGAGAGACAATGCAGCACTTTTAGCCAGAAAGCCTTTGAAAATTTATTCTTTGCAGAAATAATATTTTTGTGAAGATTAAAAAGTGCTAAAGCTATTGGACACTGAAAGGGAAAATTAATAATACTTTAAAGAGAGCAGTATGTTTAATCCTGGATAATATTTTAGGAACCATGCTGTGTAAGACACCTTTCTCCCTCATAAGCATCCTATGGTTAACAGAGACTTTAAACTTTATTCCAGACCTGTTATTTATGCAATATTTGATGTGCTACTGCATTTGTAGGGCTCTTTAAACATTGGAATTGCACTCCAGCAACCAGTGATGACTAGTTATTGTTCCTTTTGTCAACAGGCAAGATGAAGGAGGTTCTGGCAGCTTACCGTGCGGGCTCTGCAGAGTTAAGTGAGAAGTGAACCCGTGTTCTAGCGTGCATCACATCGCGTCTTGGGTCTGAAGTGCCAGAAGGATCCCAGCGCTGCAGACTGAGACGGCTCTGAGCACCTCAGAACCCTGTTTCTGACAGAACCCAGGGGTGGCAAATTTACATACCAGTATTACCTGACTGGGGCAGGTTTAATTTTATAAATTAAAACCATAAACTCCATGAGTTTCTAGAGCTTATTTGTGCTGTTGAGGAGATGTGCTCAGATGAACAGTTTTGCATCCATCAGACAGGTTCTTCTGCTGGACCAGAAGATGACAGTGAACTGTGTATTGTAACTATTGCTGTTTGTAGCATCTCCTAGCGCAAATAATTGAAGAACAGGTTGCAAGAAAATCCTGTAGGGAATAAGACATGCTTTGTTTTGATCTATGGATTTTAAAAAATGTTGTGCTTTTTTTAAAGATAACCACTTTTACATAACACTATGTGTGCAGTCTGTGTGCAGTTCTTCACTGTGACTCCTTGTATTCCAGAGATGATGAATTCCTTGTGAGATACCAGAACCCTTTCAGATTTCTGATGAATTCTTAAATTATGAGAGTATTATGAAAAAAAACTAGAAGGGAATACTTCCATGGTTTTTATTTAATGACATGTCTCCAAGTTCTTCCTGTTAGTGTCCTGAAAAGAGAAGGAAAGGGCAGGAAGTAGAAATGAAATACAAAAACATACATTGCATTTCTCGTTTGGCATATGCACCCATGTGAATGCTTGATCTAACACAGGGAAGAAGGGGAGAGAAGCAGCTAAGTTAGCTGAGCCTTCATGTGAAAGGTCTGCTCTTTCAGGCTGTATTTGCTACTTTTTGCTCTTGAATAGCTGTAGAAAAGAAGGACTACGTCTACACCCCATGATACATGTGAAAGACATACTTGCCATTCCTTTATTTATTTTTGCTCTTTCAAAAATTAAAGTGCCATTTCCTTGGAATGCTATAGTCTGTGGTCTCTTTACATTTGTTTAGTGAGATCCTTTCAACAAGTTCATTCCCATTAAGGTGTAACTGCATGGTGACCATAGCTTTGAGCCTTGTATAATAAAGATCGAAATTCAACATTTTGTTTCTCATCATTTTTCTACTTCTGTGTGGTATCTGCAAGTCTTTGATCAGCTTATGGCTGATCACTGTTTAGAAGAATATGTGGAAAAAAATGATAGGGAGGAAGGTTTTTATATGGTTGGGCCTTGTTCTCCTGTGTATCATTTGCAGGGGGATACAAAAGGTTAGCGAATTGATAGTGATGTTTAAATTAAATTTGCACACAAGGTCCCAGGGCAATAAGCAGATCAGGCTCTTGCATCCTGGATTTAAGGCCTTACTGAAGTATTTGACATCTGGTCTCTATTAATTAGTAATCCTGGAAAGGTATAGGAGGAAAAGGCTGCAGAAAAGCTGACTCTAAGCTGGCTTTGATTTGCTGTGTGCGATATATTGTGCTGAACATATCTACATCGGAGTTTAAAAGCCAGGTAGACTCACTTTCCTTCCTCCTTCTAATTTCCTTCTTCAAGTTTCAAAATGTAACAGTGATTCTCATGCAGCAATTAAATTTGTGTCAGTAAAGCCTGCACACTGCATTTCACAAATTAACATGGTCCTGAACAAGTGTGCCCAGGCCACACTGCATTATAGGCTGGGTTTTGTCCTGCTAGGACTGTGCTTAACTTACAGCACACGTCTGAGTTCACATCAGCAGAGCAGTCATGGCCTCTGAAACCTTTTAGTAGGGGGTGTCGCTACTACCCTGCATGTTACATAGGCACATGAGTTGGCTGAAGGCTCACAGCTGTGAAGTCCATACCAGAGCATTTAAGCTTGAAGGGAGTCAGACAACAGCATGTCTCTCAGTGCAGTTTCCGGATCAGTTTAAGCTAATCTCAGGCTGTGCTTCTGAGAAGTCCTGTCTTCCCCTTCTGCCCTGATCCCAGCAGCTCCCCACTACCTCCCTGGCAGAGCGGCACACCTATTAGGCTTCTGGATGTGACTGGAGCTCTTGTGCTGGCTCTGACACCAAGAGAGGTTGTGAACAAACACCTTTGTATTGGTACTTGAGTTTTAGGTTGGCTTACACTGCCGAGTGAAGCAGCCTTCAGGTCCCTCCAAGTGTCAATTAACGTATCTTATTGCCTAAACTTCCTATTTAAGCACATTGCCATCTCACAGCTAGTAAGTATTCCTTGATTCAGTAAATCTACAACGAAAATAAAGCACTGGAAATTAATTAACAAAACCCTAAACAAACCCCTTTAAAATTACCTTTGTTGTGACTGTACTTAAGGTAAAAGCAAAACACATTTTGATTAAAGGAGCATATTCTGGCCAAAATGTCTTCAGTACAGCAGAAGTAGCAGTACCAGGACAGTGTAAGTCTGCTGTTGTGGCAGCCTGTTGTCTAATAATGAGGTACATGCTCAGTATGAGGCCAGTTGGGCCTACCAGAACTGTAGATGCTTGAGCTTGACCATGGGACCATTTGAATTCCAGTGTCAGAACGAATTGCCCTAAGATTGGGACCTGTATTGGAGAAGCAGCATTTGTGCTGCACTGGGAGCTGCTGGATGCTTGCCCACCTTCTGAACCTTTTTGTCAAGCTGTGTGACTATTGCCAATCTGTTGAAGGAGTGATGGCAAAACAAATCACTGTAAACCAATCAAATCTCCTGGCACCCCAGTAAGGGCAGAGGTTGGTGCTTTTTTGTTCTTTGGATGAATCCCCCTTTGAGAAGCTTGCCTGTGCTTCTGGACAAGCCCTTCTTTGTGAAGGGACATGAATATGGAGAGACCTGCAGTACATCCCTCTCTTCAGTCTGCTTCAAAGGAAAGTTTCACAAGTCAGTATTCTCTGGCAACTTTAAACATCTGAGCGGGGGCAGTGCTGGCTTTGCAAACAGTTCTTTTATACTTGGAGTAGTTCAGTACTTGCATAATTAGAACAACTACCTGGGCTATGCACTGTGTGGCTTAGCAGGCAGGAGGGTTGGTTTTGCTGACTAGATGTAATGTGGATATGTAGCTCATGTTTAAATAAGATGGTCTTAAGTAATTTCCTTAGCAGACAATAATCCCTTCCAAGAATAAGAACATCTGTTCAGGGCCCAGACCCGAAATAAACAGTAGATTCAGGGACAGATCTTGTGTTCAGTGTTGTTTGATAAGAAACAATTGGCTTTTCAGGTCACAGCTAGAATTTTTGGTGACAAAGTATGAACTCTGTTACAGCTGACCACACAAAATCTTACCTGTGACTGCAGTTGTGTTCCACTTGCCTGTCTGCATTGCTGGGATAGCATGGGCTTTCACAAATGCCAGCCTGCTTTAGACTGCTTGCAGTTACATTCCCTTGCTTTGGAACTAACTGTGTGTGTGTGTACACGCTGCTCTTGGTTCATCCTCTTAATGCAGGGCACTCTCAGAGTGCCATTTACTTAGTTGTTACTCAAAAAGCCCAAGTTTTTGAGAACCTGTGACCGTATGCTGTAAGTAATTAGCTATTGCTTTAAACTCTGTTGCAACCTTCATCCAGAAATCTCCAAATATTTGTCAAATACTAAATAAGGGTGAGTCACTGATGTTTCAGAGCAGCATACATTTAATTCTAATAGTAAGCCAAGTCACCAGAGCCAACAAGAAGTTGCTGCACTTCAACCAACAATAAACAAAACTAATGGTAACTTCGTAAGGAAATCAACCTCTTAAAAAGTTATTGGCATCATTTTTCTCACTTCCTGCTGTGTTTGCTTTATGTGCAAATAACGGTCCTTTTTCAGCAGCTTCACTTCACCTCAGCATCTCCAAGAGGTCAGAATCTGCCCCCTCTCCAACAAGTAACAAGTTGTATTACCCCTGTATGGTAATCTTATCTGCCTCACAGTAATCACTGTGAAGGATCATCTTTGTGCTTTGTGTTGGGTCAGTTCTTCGCCTATTTCAAGGCTGTCTTCTGTGGCTTGGCTAGCGCCTTTCTACCAAATGATAAATGATGTTTTAGAGGTCATGCCTGGGTTTGAAATCAGTCTTCACTGGTCAAGTCAGAGGAGAGAGCGCACTCTTGGCTGCACTGTAAAGAAAGAGAATTTCTGGGCTCTGCACAAGGCCCTCCATAGGTGATATGCAGCTACTCTTGATGTCAGATACCACCAGATGTAGAGCTAATGAAATACTCATCATGTCTTTTGAATTTATTTCCCAGATGTTGTCACTGTTTTCTTAAACCCCAAGACAGAGCTGGAAGTTGAAGTGATGGGCAGGATGAACACTATTGTTAAAGGCTGATAGCAGCCCTACCATTTTCCACTTTAGCATCAGTAAACCCGTCACTGCAGAGTTTAAACAATATTGTCATCTATATCTGGAAGACACTCAAAGGAAATAAAATGAGGTGTTTTTTTCTTTTTTAGATTGTATATTCTGTACATCAGCCAGTGCTTTTTCCCTGGGCAACCTCACAGCCTCCCTGTGTTTCCCATAGTGAGAGTCTATGGGAAAGACTTGTTAGCATAGCTTTGAATTGTTCATCATTTCTTCACTCAGTAGTGAAGCTTCACTTCACATAATTGATTTCATGTATTGTTACAATAAGAAGCACAATTAAGTAAATTAGCTGTTAAGGTAATCTCCAAAGAGAAGGATATTCCTATTCTAGCTCCACTTCCAGGCAGTTTTACAATAAACTTAAGCAAGGAATACTAGAGTAGGGATTTGTTAAGGGCAGTCTGTCCTATCCCATCTCCTGGCCTGAACATTAGATTTCCCAAACCTCACAGTTTATAAAATACAATCAGTGATGAAGCTCTATTTTTTTTTGTGCTGTTGTTCTTTTCTGTGGTTGTTTTTAAGATTTTCCTACCCAGAGATTGCAGGGTTTTTCCCCACCCTTTTATTTGTAGGCATAAATCCAGGAGTTCCAAGAGCACTAACTAGTATACATTACATGATGAATCAAAGTGGTCTTGGAAAGCATCCTGTGCCATGGCAGAAGCAATCAATAGGAGAACCTGTACATAGCAAATGAATTCTGTAATGAATGTCCTTCCAGATCCTGGGCACTTCTGTGTAATTACTGTTATCTCTTCCAGTAATAGTACACAGTGTGTTCCTACACTGTTTTGTAGGATGTATTTGTGCTGAGAATTACAGGTTGAATTTCTGTTTTTCAACTGCCTCTCAAAATCCATGGCAAAACCAAGGGACCTAGGCTTGGTTCAGGATGGTAAATAAATATTGGTGCACAGCTGAGGCAGGAACTGCTATGCAGAACCATCTGTGCGAGCTCTTGTCTCGCATCATTATGACATCCCTGTATAACTGAAGTTGCTGCGAGCCAGTGTAGACATAGAAATTCAAGAAAGAGAGGAGCATCCTGAATGATGAAACTGTCATGTGAGTCTGCTTAGTCATGTAACTGGTTCTTTCCCTAGTGAAGTCAATGGGAATCAATGAACCCTGAATACTCAAGGCTAGCTACAACTGAACCCAAAAGAAAGAAGCACCAAGCACAGAAACAGCACAGTGCATTTTTCTGAAGCAGCCATATTTCTAATCTTTCAAAAATCTGAAATGAAGATTCAGTTACCATCTTAAATAAGTGGTTTCAGGGGCACACAGCTCTAACACCAAACCTCTTGTCCCTAAGATTCCTGGTCTGTAGTCAAGAACAATAAAAAATTGTAGAAACACATAAAGACTGGTTGAAAGCTGAAGCTTCAGCGGCGGTAGCACTTAAAATGATAAATGCAGCCATTTGAGTTTGGAATGGCAACTTCAAAGTCAGTGACACGTTTACTTGACTTGGTCCCCCGTAGGTCCCTCCTCCCATCTCTGTTGCGTCCCTATTAGTGCACAGGAACATGCTCTGAGTCACGGTCATGCAATGAAGTTAAAGTTAAGGACCAGTTTTGCTTCATTAAAATTATAATGATTGTGGCTGATCCTGGAAAAGTTGGTCACTGCTTTGTAACAAAGCTGCATACCTCCTTTCAACAGAGTCTGCACAAGTGTGCAGCCACCTTTAATCCTGAGATACATGCTCCTAGCAAAACGGATGGTGTGTTCCAGTGTAAATCAAGGAGGAATATCTGAGGTCAGAGCTCCAGCAGCACAGCATTCTGACGTAGATAGCTGAGAAATATAGGTCCTATAACTTTAAAATGCAGGTGAATGGGGCCTTATAAATAAAGCATAGCTTCACTCATAGGCTTTTCAGATTATTAAACTACATTAAAAATGCAAATTCTTTGCCATTCCCTTGCTCATCTACATACAACTCCCATCAGCCTAATTCTTCGTTAATCTGCTTAAAAAGTCTGGTCATACTGATTTCAGAACATCATTTTAAGTATCACACATGACTCAAGGATGCTTTGCTATGGCAGCTTTATGTTCTTATGGGTGATGACTGCCACTTATGTGCCTTTAAAAGCAGCAGTCTGCCGTGTTTGGCACTTCATATCTGCAAGGTCTTCCCAGGGCAGCTTGTGCTCTTCTGGTTGGGAGCTGAAAGCGGGAGAGGGGCAGTCTTCCTTCTTCAGCTGCAGCACTTGCCACCCTTTCACCTGTGTCCCATGGGCCAGGATAGCAGGGCACCCCTGCAGGCCCAGGAGCAGGCAGACATCCCAATGGGTTTGCCAAGAGCTAAAGAGCTGAGGCAGAACCAGAGAGCTGGGCTGTTGCCACTACAGGCTCCAGACAGGAGGGATCTTTGGCAGCATTCCTTAGGCTCTGCATGAGGGTGAAGGAAGCCAATTACTAGCTAAATGAAATTATATATTAACTTGAAGTTTAGACAAGACAGAGTAACTTGGTTGCATTCCTTGAGAGACTTGAATAAAAACACCTCTCAAAAGAGCCGTTACTCCAAAGCAAGGACTGTTTGCCCAACTACATTTTCCTTCTGGCAGATGTAAATCTAGTACCTTTGTTTTTTTCCCCTGCACTGTTAGATCTTTTCATCCATTTGGAATCAAAGTGGCTTCAGACTTGTTTGCTTTCCCTTTCTTTCCTGTCTCACTTTTTCCCCAGCTGCAGAGTGACCTGGGATGTCCAGAGCCACTTCCAAAGGGCTCATGGCTCCAGATCACGGTAACTGGAGCCCCTACCACAAGAAGGATGTCAAACTCTTGGAGCAGGTTCAGAATAGGCCATGAAGATGATCAGAGGGCTGTTGCACCTCTGCTATAGGGCAGGCTGAGGGTTGGGGCTGTTCAGCCTAGAGAAGAGGAAGCTCCAAGGCGACCTTATAGTAGACTTATAGCACCTGAAGGGGGCTACAAGAAAGCTGAGGAAGGGCTTTTTACAAGAGTGTGTAGTGAAAGGACAAGGGGAAATGGCTTTTAGCTAGAAGAGTGTAGATTTAGATTAGATATTTGGAGGAAAGTCTTTACAGTGAGGGTGCTGAGGCACTGGAACAGGTTGCCCAGGGAGGTTGCAGCTGCCCCCTCCCTGGCAGTGTTCAAGGCCAGGTTGGATGGGGCTTTGAGCAACCTGATCTGGTGAGAGGTGTCCCTGCCCGGGGCAGGGGGTTGGGACTGGATGATAGTTACGGTCCCTTTCACCCTGAACCAGTCTATGATTCTGTGATTCTAACTGGAGACCGTTTTTCCCAGTAGCTGCCACGGGAGGGAACCCTTGGCCAGCTCGACGGAGCCGTGGGCCTCAGGGCCTGCCCAGGTAACCGGGGCCCCAGGGCCTGCCCAGGTAACCGGGAGATGCTCGTGGATGTCTCTCGGGCTGCAGGGGTTGTTCTCCATCTCTCAAATGTGCTTCCTGGCCCTGTATGTTTTTCAGCCCGTCCTGTCAGTGCTTCCATAGGAGGTGACTTATCCTACTGCAGCGGCCAGGACTCGTCTCACTGCAGAAGGGTCAGACACTGCTCAGGGTTCAGGCGGGCGGGCCCATCCACGAGCTGCCCGGCAGAAAGCAATCGCCCACAGAGGTCTCTGCACACCGCAGCTGGATCTGAGGATTAGGAGCTAATGAGGAGACTAGATTTTATGTCAAGGCACTCAGGCGTTCACAGCACTTGTTGGTCGAAGCAGCCCACATGGTAGGGCGGTGAGGAACAGCTCATGGCTGAGGCCAAACAACAGAGCAGGTAAGCTAGCTCCCTGCTTCCCATAGGCACGCACAGGGTGTGCTGGGGAGCCCTGCCAGCTGGCTGCAAATTCTAGCTCCACTTCAGCATTCAAACCCGATGTGGGAGCTCGCTGGTGTGAGCACAGCGATGAAGGTGATTTCCAGCAGGATAGCTGAGCTGTGCAGGCATGGCTGCTATTGGTTCTGTTGCTTCTGAGCAACACAGTTAGAATCCACTTCACAGAATCACAGAATCTCTTTGGTTCAAAAGAAACTTTTAAGATCAAGTCCAACAATTAACCCAGCACTGTCAGGTCACCACTAAATAATGTCCTTGAGCACCACATCTGCATGCCCTTTAAATACCTCCAGGGATGGTGATTCCAGTGCTGTCCTTGGCTTGGCATCATGCTGTGTGGATGTGGCTTGACTTGAAGGTCCTGTTTTGACAATGAATCTTATATGTCTGGAAAATTAAATGTAGCTAGGAAAGAACTGAAATGATCTTTGGGATGTTTTGTAAATTCCTTCCTGAGAATGAATGTGAAGGCAAACTCTTCACCCACTAGCTCTCAGGGATGCCACAGAATTACCAGCTGTTGCAAATGCACCTATAGAGCAATTGAGAAGGAGCAAAGATGCTCCCTGAAGTGAGGGCTGTGAATGTGTGTAGAGAAATTCTGTTGCCTCCTCACTACCTGAGTAAATAGTCAGAGGTGGGGAACCAGCAGGCAAGTTACTGTGCACAGCTGCTCACACTGAAAAAGGAAAAGCAGCTTGCCCTGAAGAGAAGACATATCTCATCCTCATACATGCAGCCTGAGGATCTTCATGCTTGGAGAAGCAGAAGTTGTTGTGAATGTTCAAACCAGGCAGGCTGTAATGTGAGCAGTGAAAAGAAGTGCTGCAGTCAGGCAGAGACAGGAATGTAGGTCCCTGGCATACTGGTTAGTAACTGTCTGTGTTTTCAGGCAAGATGCAATCCAAAGATGGATTGAAATAACAGACCATCCAATCTGAGTGTAGCAGGAGAGGAAAGTGACGCAGAAAAGAGGGCAAGGAGTTCTTTGATAGCATAGATGGAATAGAAGGAAATACTGAGACTTCCTCCATCAGATTGGGTGTTTCTTGTCCCAGATAGAAAACTTCTACCTCTAAAAACCTAAAAAAACCAGAAGCATCAACCGCTGAAGCCAAAGCTTCAAAGGTTTAATAGCTTGCAGAAGTGCCTAGCTGGAACAGAGGTGGCGGCCAGGGTAGTAATACTCATTCTCTTGGACAGATTTGTCTTTTCTTCCATTTAATCAACGGCTCTGTCTGCTTTGCATTATGTTCCTCGGCAGCTGTAGAACTGTCTTTGTATGCTAGGCAGCTAGAGACAGGCTGAGCAGTAAAATACAGTGGTCTCCTTTGTGCCTTAGCAAGAGCAAGACCTTGTCTTGTGCCCTCTCTGGCCAACTCAACACACTTCTCTTTCCAGCCCACCCCATTTTCTTCTGTCGTGCTCCTGCTCCTCCATCTCTATACCCAGCCCACACATTTAAAGCATTTACAACTGAAATTTTTCTTTCCCTCTCTCCAGAAACAGCTTTTCTTAGTTCCTTCAGTTGTAAGGCTGTGGGTCAACTCCAAAGAGCTCTCATGACTGGCAGCTCTTTGGTTGTTATTTGCAGCTCTTGTGCAACAAGGTGTCTGTCGCTGTACACATGTGCTGTGCTCTGTGTGAAAAAAACAGCTTTCACCAGCGAAAACACAGACCCTGTCCTGCCAGACTGGCTCTTAGTGCATGTCATAGCTAAAGGATACCTGCACACAGATAGGCATGAAGGCAAGTTCAGTAGTTTTTCAGCTGTGAAAACACATCAACAGTCTCTACTAGACCCAGGGAGACTGAGTACAGCCACTGAGCAAGCTCTGTTCTCACTGGTGAAACCCATCAAGCTCCCCAGAGCTCAGCGTGGAAATGCAGAAGCACCCTGAGGACAGGGATTTCCTTTACTCAGTCCAAATCTACTCCTGCAGTCCCACCGTTGACTCGCAGCTGGTGGCCCCGGCTTTACCCAGCTCTATGTGGACTTGGCCAAAGTGTTGCCAGAAGGTGCCCACAAGCACCTTGCAGGCAGAGGGAAAGGGTTATACACATCATTAACAGGTCATGTTTACCTAGAAAAAACAAAACTCCTCAAAGGATGTGAAGTGTGCACCTGGAGAGGCCAGCTGCCTTGTTTAAAACACAGGGACACACTTAAAATCTGCCAGATTCTGCAGCTTGTACATGGCATGCGGATGGTGGATTTTTTTCATATTATTCACTGTTTGCCTGAGTCTGATTTTAATTAAAAACAGATTGAGAAGCTGGGGGGAAATCTTTTAAAAAAGAAAGAAATGAGAATTAAGAATTGCAATAGCCAAGCACAAACCCTCTGATAATTATCGCTGCTTGGAGTTACAACATATGCTGCCAGTGAAATGGGTCGATTACTTTAACTCCTCAGGAGTCATGACATGACTCATTCCCAACCTGGAGTGACCAAAGGGAGGTTCTGAAGGGACACTGTTGGATAAAGCAGGCTTCTTGCAATGGGAGAACAGTTTTAATTCTAACCCTTGCAATCTGGTTCATTAACACTGCAATGCGATTACAAAACATGTCCGTCCCTATTTGGTAAGGTTGGTGCTCACATTCGCTGGCACACGTTTGCCATCTGTGGACTGGACCTTATTTCTGTCTCTGAAAAGTGCTTTCTAATTTTTAAATGTATTTTTTCACACTGTTTTGATAACTGAATTTTGAAATCAGTGTGGCTCATTTAAGAGTCCTAAAGAAGTTAGGTACTGGAAAAGATATCCCTCAAAAGGCGACATCCTTCTTTTCCCTTGGAGATTTGTCAAGCATCACATCTGATTCACATGGGAAAAGAAATGTTGACTGCATGAGTCACTTCAGTCTTTGGATACTGAACAGAATGAACGGTGTGATTTGATGCGTGACTAATGCATTTGTGTATTTAAGAGCCCAAGGTTGCTAATGGACCTTAGAGAGCCTTATCTAGAGAAGATGATGCTTCAGACTATGCCAGTTCATTAACTTTCATCTATACATAATCAGCTGCTGTTTTATAGATCTAAAAAAATTCCTTAAAGTTCTGCCTGAGAAAACATTTTAAATGCCCCCTACACTCAGTCTTTGTTTAAACACCCCACTCATATCCAATTAGCCATCTCACTGTGTCTTATTTCAGTTCATTTGCAAAGCCTGCATTCTGTCTAATTAATACAAATTTTGTTGCTTGCTGAGAGCTTCCCTTCTCTAACGTGACACTCCCAAACATGCTCACAAGAAATTTCAGACTCCTTTTCTTAATAGCATTTGTGGAGTGACCTTTATTCTTTGGATACCTTCATTATGCACAGGGAGTGACTAAGTACCTGGTATGAATGCTACAGGCCATCAGCATTTAGAGGCACAAGGATGATGGAGTGAAGCTCCATTATAATGGATGAGGAAAGGCTGAGGGAGCTAGGTCTCTTCAGCTTGGAGAAGACTGCAGGGTGACCTCATTAATGTTTATAAATATGGAAAGGGTGTGTGTCAGCAGGATGGAGCTAGGCTTTTCTCAGTGTTGTCCAATGATAAGGAAGGGGCAGCCGGTGCAAGCCAGAGCACAAGAGTTTCTGTGTAAACATCAAGAAAATCTTTTTCACTGTGAGGGTGACAGAGCCTGGAACAGAGTGTCTAGAGAGGTTCTGGAGTCTCCTTCTCTGGAGACATTCAAAACCTACTTGTATGTGTTCAAATGTGACCTGATCTAGGTGATCCTGCTCTGGCAAGGGGATTGGACTGGATGATTTTTTGGGGTCCCTTCCAAATCTTAATGTTTTGTGATTCTTTCTAAAAGTTGCTTTTTCTGATTGTTCCAGCGTTGGCAGCGTTGAACCAAGGGCCCGAACCCTCTGATACTGGTTTTCCTCTACCTTTCAAAAGGATGCTTGTGACCCAAACTTCTTGAAACATTTAAACCAGGCTTGCATGAGAAAGAAATGATGTAGAGTAGCCCGTATATTTGTCATTGTCTTGAACCAACAATTAGCAGGAAGTAAGCGAAATATATTTCTTGATGAAGGTCCCCTCACCCCAGTTAGCATATTATATATATTCCTGCATTTTTAATAAATGAAATCCTGAAAATTAGGATTAATTATGTCAGACCACCGTGATTGTGGATTTCCTAGTGAAGAATTCATACTAAGAATTGCCCATGTTCAACTTAATGAAATACAATGAGTATTTTCATTTAGAACTGGCAAAAGTCTGAAACACACTGTCACTGAATTATCTCTTGCTCTGAATCACTGTTCATCACTACCATGGAAGAAGTTTTCTACATACATATGTTTGCAGCTCTCTAATGTCTGCCCCCTTGATTTGTTTCCCTTCTCTTTTGCTTCTGGCTGTGTTTGGCACTGGCACTGTTGTGATGGCTGAACACTCATCACATTGCTTTGGCCCTGTGCTGCAGTAAATAGACCAGAAATGGGTTTTGAGCTCTAGGTCCAAATCCTCTCATCTGACATAGACATCATTGTCTCATCCCTCTGCCGCTAGTACTGAGTGGAGTCATCTAGCTTGAAGGAGCCAGGAGAACCAAAAATACCTTCTGACTTTCTCTCGAGTCAAAGGTAGTGTCACCCTAGCTGTGTGCTGAATTTAAAGCAGTTGCAGTAGTGATGGCAGACAGTGACTGCAGTACCTAATTCTGCACCCAACAGAGAAATGGCATAACAGGAAAAGAAACTTTCAACTGCTGTGCCCCAGTACATTAGGATCAGAAATTGTTTTCAGTGATGCCACCACTGGCTGAAAGAAAGGATTAAGGGCTGTCTGTCAAGAGTGTCATGCAAAAGTCCTTTCTCAGCCACCAATAACCCCTGTAGGTGGTCAGGATTAACCCATTAGCAGCTGGATTTGCCAGCCATTATTCCTTGAGTCACAGAGACATGTTTACCTTTGCATCTGTCTGTCTTTAACCTAGAATGAAGGTTCTAGTACGTAGCAAAGGAGACATGGAGCCCATCCTCCTCCTAAGATGTGTGCTGTGAGGAGTCCCTGCATTAGCACACAGTGCTGTCTTAGCACTCCTTGGCAACACAGCAATAAACCCGTTCCCTTCACGTTTCATTTGTCATGCTATTACTATTGTTGCTCCACAGAGTAGTACCACAACATTGTCCTTGCTTTCTCAAGAATAGTGCAGATCTGTACCCCAGTGTTGCAACTGCTTCTCCCATAAACCGGTTGCCAGACAGTGTTGCGAATGCCAGGTGTATTTTTCACCTGCGAGGCAATTATCAAACACAATTTGGGATTATTCTGTTTCCCCATGAGAGGTGACACTGGTGCTGTTCGACGCTCGGTGGAATTGTGACATTGGCTGGGCAGTGCCAGCCACTTCTGCAGAAAGCAGGGGAGGCCTGATGGTGGCTGCAGGTCCTGCTGCAAATAAGCTGGCAACAGCGATGTCAGGCTGCTGAACCTAATTGAAGGGGAAGACGTGTTGATTTAGAAACAGTGTGAGTAGTGTTGCATTTTCAAGGAGCTCTTAAGTGCTTAGTCCTTTGGGAGGCAGCTGTGGAGCTGTGGTCTGGATGCGGGCCCTGGCATCCTGCAGACACTGCGTAGGGATAGGCTTACTTTGTGCTAATCTCTGCTTACCTCTGGTAAAACGTTCCAGCAGACTTTTATTTCTTGTTTATTTTTTTACAAAAGTCTTTTGGGAAAGCAAATTTATTCATGTATCCATGCTTTGACTTTACTTGACATCCTGACTGGTGGTTTTAATTTTCCTTCAGCGGCCCTCACCTACTGTACTTTTTCAAATAAATGGACAAAAAAAAGGTAGAAGAGTTTGTTGAGGAAAGAGGGAGAAATTGTGATTGGTTTAGTGAGATCACAAAGCCTATGAGAGAGAAAGGGAACTTCTTACTGCTGCATCACTTCTGCTGGAGAAATGCAATAGTCTCATGCAAATTTCAGCTATCAGCCTACAGAATTTCTGGCAACAGCTTTTTCTATTTTTCCTGAAAATCTGCTGTCTGGTATCCTCAGCCTACTTCTGTGATGGTGTTCTGTCCTGTTCCTGATTTAAAAATACATCACTTGTCTTCCCCAGGAGGCTTCTCTTCCTGAGGACCAGGGGCACAGCTCACTATCATATTAGACCATCACTCCGGCTGCTCAGGGAACACTTCCTTTTTCATGAATATTGATTCCTTTGCAGCCATCGGAACTGCTAGGTAGCAGGTCAGAGGGAATGTCATTGCAATGATGCATTTGTGGGGTTTCTCTGGTTAAAAAAGGGACTTCTTGTTAAACACACAAGCTCATTTCACAACAGACTTCTTAGCAACTACAAGCAACTACAGTGGGGTGACATGTGGTGACCAGAGTTAAAGACTGGACAGGAGAGATGAGCTTTCTGCCTTGCAGAAGATAGCTTATTGGGCTTTCCTTTCAGCTTAGGCTGATCAGTTGTCACAACAGCTCATTGCTTTTCAGGCAAAAATGTCCTTACTGTGCAGTGCTATAGAAGCAGGAGCACTTTCCCTTGTATGTAATCCTAAGGCATGTCAGTATGTGATGCAGAGCCGCCCCATTACTCATTTTGTGAACTTTGAAAAATATTGAGCTTTTGCTGTACAGGCCCCTTCCTTATACCTCTGAGTCTGTTCTAGCATCAGCAGAGTGTTTGTCAGGGTCTAATGGGAAACAAGAGCTTTTAATTGTCAGTGTTTAAAATGCAGAGTCAAAAGGTGCTGCCAGTGGTGAAAATGTATTGTGCCATCATGCCAGTACACTGATCTGTCAGTGCTGGAGCATGTGGGATACCTGTGTGACAGCTTTCACAAAGTCAAACATCAAATAACAGACACACATGAGTGCCTCTGAAAGCAAGGCATTGGAAAAACTCTTCTTCCCCTGGCTACGTATTCAAATTCTGTGAATGAATCACTGTAGATAAAAAATTGACAAAGACAATAGCATGGAGTAGTGGAAAAGTGGGAAAAGTACTGCATAATACGTTCAGCATGATGGCTCTGAGTGCAGCAGGCAAAATCCTCTCCCTGATCTCTTCCCCCCCCATTCATTCACCCTCACAGTGCTGGGGCATGGCCAGAAGCTGTAATAAGATGGCCATTTATAATTTTTTTCAAAATAATACCTCTGTCCTGGTAAGGAAACAGAAGTCGCTCGAGCGGTATTTTGTCAAAAGCAAATGTTACTGTTTGGGGAAAGAGAGGATTTTGTTTCAGGTTGGCTCTAGAGCCTTACAGGGAGAGAAAAGGCAGTGTTCATTTTCTGCTTTCTTCCACCTTCAGCCTAAAAGGATGGTGAGGAACACAAACAGCTGTGTACGTCCTGGGACAGCCAACCTAAGAGGACCTCAGTAGCTCCTGTTCAGCAGATATAGAAAGCCAAGACAGTGGAGCATACGGGCATCACATCAATGAAATCCACAAGGATAGAGGTCATTCTGGCCAGCTTGATGCTTGGCTTTCAGCTCCTGTTTTGAATGACGTTACTGAGAACATGAAAGTGCATTCCAAAATTAAGGGAGATGAGCAGTAAAAAACCTGCATGTAGGAATTGCACATGAGGAGTCTAGTGATTGAGCAGTGAAGTTGTGTCCCTACAAAACCGAAACAAGCCACCTGAACCTTGCTAGCCTTGTGTGAAAAGCTTCCCCAGTTGGCCTTGATATAGGTATCTGGGTCACCAAGGGTAGCCAAATACTATGCTTTGGCAGTATCAGTTTCTTACATATCATGAGCTACCAAAACAGTTCCTTGCTGTAAGGGCTTGGAAAGCATATGGGTGAAGGTGGGCATCTTACAGTGTGTAAAATGTGTCTGCAAAAAGCTTACAGTTTCTCCTTGTTCTCCTGCCATGAAGCTTTGAAGGCTTTGGAGACTGGTTTGCAGACACATTTAGGTCATAGGCTTGACATGATGATCTCAGAGGTCTTTTCCAGGCTCAATAATTCTGTGACTCTATGATTCTGATACTGTGAATCCTAATGTGGATCTGATACAAATGCTGTGAGTTGTCATGGGGTGGCCCCAGACCCCTTTGATATCACATGGCCCATGTGAGAGCCAGATACTCCTCTCCAGGACACTACACAATCCATGAAACAAAGAAGGAGTGTCTCTTTCTGGCTTCCAGTTCAGTGCGTAGAGGCAGCTCTCTCTCTCCCCTGACATGTGGACCTGGTGAAAGATAATCCATCATCCATCTCTCTCTGTTTTCCTCCCTCTCTCATTCTTAACCCTGGGCTGGGGGAAGAGCAGGATAGGCATTTGCAGCAGCAATGGCTGTTGCGAATTGGGAGAGGAAAAAAGTGGAGTCAGAGGCCTGAAATGGTGCCTTGTTGTTGGTTTACTGTGGCTTTATTATCAGTTTATTTCCTTCAGTTTGCAGTTCATTTCCTTTACTTTTCTTTTAACTCTTTCTTTACTCTCTGGTAATGAAACTTGATATGTTTTCTTTGCTATAATATTGCCCTCAGTTTTCTATTTTGTTTTGATGACCCTGAGAAACCCAAACCAGCACAAAGTGTTCTAAACCAGGACATGAGTACAGAACTGATCATTATTCTCACATAAAATACTGCAAGGTCAGTGTCTGTGAGAGGGCTCTTTTTGTTGCATAGATGGTGTTTTCTCCTCATTTGAGCACTGCTCTTCTGAATATGATCCTTCTCTCTCAGTGAGTGGTTCTGTAACACCAAATTCATTCTGGTGAGTTGCACGTGAGCATAACATCCTGAGCTCATTCATGGTGATAGGGCCCAGAGACTTAAGTGGGATGCAGGGCCTTCCATATCTAGGTCACCAGTGTGAAAATAAGTAGGTCAGGAAGGAGTGGAAGTAGGTTATCCAATTGTTGTGTGGGGTGAGGGGTGCTAGTCCACTACTTGGGTACATTTCCAGAGCACAACAAAATAGCATCACAAGTGACATTGACATTGACTGCTGTCCCCCGTGGCAATCTCCATGGAGACACCATGAAATAAATGGACAAGAAAACAAAACTAGCCTGTCACACAGGAGAGGGCACACCCGGGTCTTGGCATGGGCATATTGGGAGAGCAGCACGTAGCCTGGCTGGTGAAGCTTTTGCTTTTCCATCCATTCTGTGCCTGATTAATGGACAGGAAAAGGACTTCACCTTCCCGGGCTTTATTCTGACAGATTTCATCAGCACTGTCACCCAAGAATACGTGTAAGACAAATAGTTTTATCCTATTATGTCAGAACAAATAGCAGCCTGCAGGCCTGATTCTCTGCTCCATTGTGCCAGTTTTACGCTGTTGCAATTTTACTGAGAACTGATGAGTTCCACCCTACTAAAACCAGCACTATAGCAGGGTCTTCATCCTCCAGAGAGTGGGAAGTAAAGCTCTGAGGTTCTGCTACATTAATGGTGGTGCTTCTAAGTACAGCCTCAGTGAGAAGCAGAGCCAGGTACTGCACTCTGAAGCCAGGTCATTCCTGTGGCAAGGAACAGAAAGATGTGGTCATGATGTTTGTGCAATAGTTGTGTTATAAGCAGGTCCTATTTTAGACCTTTCAGCTTTCTATGGAGTCTTCCTTGGAGACACAGGTTACAAGAGGAACTCATGACTTGTTCCCACAACTGTACCGGGCTGATGGCAATATGGAGTAATGCCCCACAGCAGCCCTGAGCTAAAACATTTCACAGAGCATTCGGAAGAAGGTTCCTCTGCAGTATCCATTCTGTTGTTTCCTTGTAAAGAAACAGCTGCTCAGAGTGAGGGGGAGAGGAAGCAAGAGAACACAAACAGATGTCATGTGGTGCTCTGTAGGAACAAAGATGCTTGTTAGCTACTCCCAGCTGCTTTTTTATTAGGATGCTCAGAAGCTCTTGAGGACGAGAAATGTCTGAATTTGCAAAACTGGTCCATAATCTGTCCTGGTTTCCCAAGTTCCTACATGCTTGATCCATGCAGATAGTGAGCTTCAAGAAGGACAAGGAAATGATCAGACCATTCCTCTGCCACCTGGCTTGTGCAGAGTCTTTGCTCATCTTCCATTTTTCCATCAATCTCTCCCAGGCAATATACTTATAAAATCAATCTGAAATGAGGGGAAGAGGGTGAAGCCATACATTAATCCAAATAAATCAGACCAATTGTGTATATTCTATTGCCTCTCTCTGGGAATGAAGCCTGTGTTTATATTCAAGCTTTTAACTGTATTATTTTTAAGTACAGCTGCATGTGAGCTCTAAGCCTTTCAACACCTGCAATGAGCCCCAGCTCACCCATAAAATCTGAGATCATTTGACAACAGGAGTAACAGAGCAAAATGGCAGATGCCATGCTATGCTAAGATAAAATATAAATTCCTACAGTGATCTTACTGCTTTAAAAAATGTGCTGAAAACAAACTAGAGTGCTTGTAGGTGCTTTTAACAGGAATTTCTTTGGTACCCACCTCTGTAATATTACTCCACCCCATGCAGTAGTCTTTCCCTTGCTTTCACTGCTTTGCCCTAGCCCTACGTCAGGGTTGCAGAGCCCTTACAAATATCAGTAACTCTACTATCATCTGAAGTTTCCTGGGTGCAGCATAACCTGTGATCCAAGAAAGTCTTTTTTCTCCACTTCCCATCTCCCTAGATAGTAGCACTCTGCTAAATTCACTTCAGTTACCATTCAGTGCTTCTAAACACCCTGCCTATTCCTTTGTAAGGAGCTGGAGACTGCTAGTATGTGGCTTGATATTTATCAGGGAAATAAGCATTTTCAGAGACTTTAATGAGCAGCAGCATGTGTCAGTCCCTTTAGAGCTTTTCCATAGGAACAGATATTATGTAGTCTATAATATCTGTATATGAAATAGATATGAGGACAAATGCTGTTTAGTTTCAGATAGAAAATTTCAGAACACTTATTCCCAGATTCAGTATAACATGGGTAAGCAATAGGAATCTCACCTTTTTTTTTACTCTGCATCTATTGGATGCTCACTGATTCATAGAAACATGGGCTTCAGCTCTACTAGTCAATTAATTCTTGTACTTTATTCTTGTACTTAAGCAGCTAAATTCACCATCACTAATGTATAAAAAAGGCCTTGTGTTGACACACTGCACAGCAAGTCTGCGACTGTGAGTCACCTTTTACTTGCACTCAAGTTTCTAAAACAGCCCTTTCACAGTACTGCTCTAGGCAGAACTTCCTTTAATTAGTCATCTAATACAAACTTATCGTACGAGAAGATTTCTGGATGCTTGCAGAGAAAAAAAAAGACTTTTCATGGGCTGCTTGCTGTCATGATATTTCAGGAGAGACAACAAAACGTAAGGAAAACATGAAGAACACACTGTAAGGAAACAAAACTAGGGAAGTATTTGCAGAGAAAGTTGGTGAGTCATAGGGTTCTTACCTGTGTACGAGACTGTTTATCTTCTACTTAATTTGGGATATTGGATAGGAAGACAATTGAGAAGGTGGCTTCTTGGCAGGTTAGGCTGTTTTTATGCCCCATTAAGCTGTTGCAGAAAAAACACGGAGAGTGCATGAAATCAATACCTTTGGCAAACTCTGAAAGAGTCGCATCCTCACATGTATGTATTTCACACACCCTGTCCTTTTGAGTTAAAGGCATTTGTGCATGCAATTTCCTTGTGCTGAAGAAAGAGTATATTAAGCATGCGTGGAGTCAAGGGAAGGGCAGCAATATTGCAGGTCAGCAGAGGGGAAACTCAGTAGACAAGAGGGACTTTGAACTACCAGCAGCCATTTCAAGTCAGACTTATAAAATAAAAAATACTTTGGACACTCTTTATTCAGGTTTACAAGGTGAGAGGAGAATAATCTCAGTATCTGATAAACACAGAGACAATCACACCTGCATACTTATCTACCACCATGCAATAATTCACTGGAAATCCAAGGATATTGGAACAGGCTGCCAAGGGAAGGGATTGAATCACCATCCCATAATGTGTTTAAAAGCTGTGTAGATCTGGATCTTAGAGATATGGTTTAGTAATGGCCTAACCTAGTTAAGTCAACGGTTTGACTCGATGATCATAAAGGTATTTTCCAACCTAAACAATTCTGTGATTCTATGGTACAGCTTTTAGCTGTTGGCACCCTCAAAGGGTCATTGAGTAATAAGTATTAACCAAGAACTTACTGAACTTGTATGTGCAAACCAGGATGACAGAAAAAAAACCTAGCTAAGCAAAGGAAATTTTGTATTGGGCTTTCATTAAAGTCAGGCTTTCCCTACCCTTGTGGTGGGCTATACAGTGTACTGCTTGGGCAAATTAACCGATTTCAACCCCCAAGGACAGTAATACTAGCCACAAGTTTCTCTTCACACCATTTCCAAGTTACCTCCTTTTCTGTCCAATCATGCATTGGCATGGTTTTTTAATTCTATTCATGAGGAGACAATATGCATTGGGAGAGGGTGTTCACTGTTACTGATGTAGCAAAACCCTATCTCAGGAATTTACTGTGTGCTCACCAATTGTACACCAATCTTGGAGGGCTCTATTTGAAGGTAGTGTGGAGCTTAGATAATACTTTGCAACTCCAGCTTCCTGAGGCTTAGAAAATACCCAATTACTTAGCCTCAGTAACTGCATTTTAAAGAAAAGTTCATAGATTCATAGAAAGGTTCAGGCTAGAAGGGACCTTAAAGATCATCTAGCTCAACCCCCCTTCCATGAGCAGGGACACCCTCCACTAGACCAGGTTGCTCAAGGCCCCATCCAATCTGGCCTTGAACACTTCTAGGGAGAGGACATCCACAGCCTCCCTGGGCAACCTGTTCCAGTGTCTCAGCACCCTCATTAGGAAGAGTTTCCTCCCGACTTCCAGTCTAAACCTCCCCTCTTCCAGCTTGAAACCCATCTCCCTGGTCCTACCCCCTTCAGGCCTTGGAAACATCCCCTCCCTAGCTTTCCTGTAGCCCCCTTCAGATACTGGAAGGCTGTTAAAAGATCTCCCTGGAGCCACTGACTTCAATGTTACAATGTGCCCTACTTCCTGTAGCCAAAATCCCCTGACTATCTGAGCAATAAGCTCATGAATGTTAATTTTGTACTTCATTGGAATTGTAAAACCTTATCATCATAGAATCATTGGAGATCAGAAGGGACCTAGTCCAATCCCCCTGCCACAGCAGGATCACCTAGACCAAGTTGCACAGGAACACATCCAGAAGGGTCTTGAAGTTGGTTGTATTCACCTAGCAGTGTCAAGTGTGTCATGACAACTAGTAGTCAATGTTTGCTAAAGGATCTGATAACGAAATATGTTCTAGGCTGCTTGTGTCCCATGCATAAAGCATTGGAGTAGCTTAACAGAGCAATAAAAGCCTGCTTGTCTCTAGGGACTGTTGCACCTAGATGCAATGCATACCTGCAAAACAAATGCTCACAAAGCACAATTAGACTCTATGGGGTTTATAACTGCCTGGAAAGCACCTGGTCTGAGGAAAAGCAAAGGATCTCCATAGGCAAAAGAGGTAGAGTTGTTGTATGTTTGTTTTCTGCTCCAAGGCATCTCCTACTATTTGTGGTTTACCTCTAGAAGTAATCAGAGGCTGTGGCTGGGGTCTTCTGGAGACAAAACTTGACAGGCTTTGCTGTTTTCAGTTCAGAGACTGTATTCTTGAAGAAGCTGGTGCTGAAACTCTTAGCGCTCCAGTCATTGCTTCAAGCTATCCCATGTTAAACCAAACTTTGCTTGCATGTGGACAGTGCATTCAGATCAGTTAGCTCCTCCTGAAGCCATCCTGAATCAAACAGAAGGGAGTTCTTGAAAAAAACTAACACCCAACATATCTTACTATTTCTCAATATATCTTTTAGTGTTTGTATAGCTTAATATTTCTATATTTATATGTGCATGCAATTATTAACAATCCTCTTGAGAACTGAACAGAAGGAAAGGCTAACTTTTACAGTGAAGTGAGTAACATACACTTATGTGACAGATAGTTTATTTTCACTATGTGAGTCTGAGAGAGTGAGAGGAAAAAAAGCAAAAACCCCACGAGGCGTAAACTGTTCCTAGCTTTTGAACCCAAGCCAACACATCATATTTAAGGCTGGTGCTTTTCAAGAGCTTCCAAAGCACATACAAGATGGAAAATTAAATATGTACTCAAACTGTGGCAGGTTTTTTCAACAAATGCAGTTACTAGGTACAATGTGAGACTTTGGTCCGTAGCACAGATAGATTTTACTGGACTTCTGCAAGGGAATGAATCTGGAGAGAAAATGTCTATCTAGTGGGTTATTTTCTGTGTCTCTGCTGCACCATCCCTATAATCTTTCATTTTTTCCTACACACATTCCTACTTTCCAAACAGTATGAACAGCTGCTTTTTGTGTCCTCAGCACCTCCACATTCCTGTATCACTAAGAGCTCTCTGAGGCCAACTGTCTCTAGCTCCTTCACAGGTCTTATATCTTTACTTACCCCAGCAGCAGGAGAGCCAGCAGTGTGTTTTGCTGCTTTTCCTTTGGAGCCAGGCAGAAAATGTTGCTTAGGCAGCCACCTACTAATGCTAACTGGCCAACTCTTTCTGCTAAATCAAATCAAATGCCTTTACATCTCTACTGGCATTAATGCAGCCACTTCTCTGTCTCCTTAACAGATGATCACTAAATGTGGGCAACTTTGAGACTTCTTTTGCTGCATTTGTTTGAAACTGATTGGAGTCCAAAAGTGTTGCAGGTACCAGCACAAATGATAAAGAAAACTGATGGACAGGCAGGTGGCAGTTCATGTAGGTTTTTCTTGCTTAGGAACCAGACAATGCAAATTAGAAATTATAAAATAACCAACCTTCTTGCTTATGCCATGTGGTTAACAGATCTGGGGTTTATGCTGTCATCACTATGGGTTCGTTGTTGTTGTGTATAGCAGTACCAAAGAGGGTAGATGCCAAGAGATAAGCTGTCTGTCTGTTGTCACATCAACTTGTATGTGATGGAACACAACACATCAACAACCAGCTTCCAAAGTCCAAGGGATATATGGTGTTGTGCTGTAATTAATATTGACTTCAAACCCTTTGATATCCAATTAACATGCTCAACTCACTTTTGGTTAAGAGAAAGACAAGGAATGTGCTCTGGTCAGCCCTAGCCTGTGAGAATAACCAGCAGGATCCAGTCCTGCTAAATTCAGAAATTATTTCATGCAACATCATCTTAGCAGTGCTTGTTCTTCCTCAGCTCCCCAAAAGGAATAAAAAGGACACTAAGTTCTCCTCTGATTTGCAGAGTCCAGACTTGTAAGTAAAATACACTACACACAGACTTGTCCTCACTTCTATTTCTGTCTCTGGAAGCCAGATACACTGGGCATCAGCTCTCCATCTCTCTGGACAGACCTTGTAGTTATCTACTGTTCCTCTGGGATTGCTTGGTGTTCACCAAGCCCTGAGTGAAGCACAGCAGTAGTGACCTTTCTTCTCACCAGGAAGCTCTCAGAGTAGCCTGAGATGCTCACTCAGCCTTGGGGAGCTCTGTTGGAATGTCAAAGATGTAGTAGCAATGCTTAGTTCTACTATTGTCAGGAGATCAAACAAGCGGCACCTTATTGTGGTTAACCCCAGACAGCAACTAAGCCCTACCCAGCTACTTGCTCACTCTCATCCCAGTGAAATGGGAGAGAGAATCAGCACAGCAAAAGTGAGAAGCTAAGATAAATACAGTTTAATAGGTAAAGCAAAAGCCAATCACACAAGCAAAGCAAAGCAAAGCAAGGAATTCATTCACTACTTCCCATTGGCAGCCATCTCCCCGAAGGTAGGGATCCATCATATGTAACAGTTACTTGGGAAGACAAAACAATATCACTCCAAATGTCACCCCTTTCCTTCTTCTTCCCCCAGCTTTACATGCTGATTGTGACATCATGTCATGTGGGACATCCCTTTGGTCAGTTTGGTCTTGTGTACTTCCAATCTACTCACTGATGTGGTGGTGTGAGAAGCAGAAGAGGCCTTGACTCTGTGCAAGCCCTGCTCAGCAATAACTAAAACATGCCTGTGCTATCAGCACAAATCCAAAACAGTCCCATACCAGCTACTATGAAGAGCATTAACTTTTTCCTAGCCAAAAGCAGTGCAGCCTTCATGGCAATGACAGTCTTCTCAGAATGAGGAGAACAACTCACTTATTCCAAAGAGATCATTTCAAATCCTTCTCTCCAAGGAGGGATATATTTGCTGTCTCTGAATATGTGAGAAGGAAAACACTAGAAAAGAAGTCAAATCCAGAATACATTACTGAGTCAAGAAGAAATAAATATGAACAGATAATAAACGTTTGTAACCTTCTAAGGTTTGAAACCTTAGACAAAGGTTTCTAATTGGCAGAGGAAAGAGGCAATGAATGATTACAGGACCAAAAGAGACAGAAACCTGGCAAATTAAGCTCAGTGAAGATAAAAGGCAGTTAGTTGTCTACCAAAAGTCTGTGTCGGATGACCTAGCAGTATCTTCCCTTCTGAACACTTGGAGACTGCTCTCATACCAACTCCTCCTCCAGACTCCAACACGGAAGGTGCAATTAGCTGGCCAGTGTGAGCTGTGAGTCATTTGCTGTAAAACTACCTCCTTCATGGGGACACTAGTGTGCAAAAAGGATCACAATGTCACCTAACAGAAGTGTTATGACTAGTCATCTCTACCATGTTCACAGGACCTTCATTTGTGGTCTGAAGTGTGATCTACTTCTGCTGCTCAGGACAGGCTCTACAACATGGGCTGTGGCTCTGAGCTTGTCCCTCGTTATCTAACAAGCACTTCTCTCTGAATGCACTGTCAGCCCTCACCTCCTGCCAGCTCCTTCCTCAGGAATTCCTTGAAAGGAATCCAGCAAACTTTGCATCAGAATCACCCACTTGCCACATACCCTGTGAAAAATCAATGAGGAAGTGGATGCTCAGATTTCTTTGTGATGAAAAACCTCTATAAAACCCCTAAGAATAAAGGAGAACAGTTCAACTGTCCAGTCTTTCTTTTTCCAGCCATCAAAAGCACTGCAGTTACATATACAGCGTGAACCTAAAATAGAGGATCAGGAAAATTTGGTCCCTGCCTTAATTCTGGATATAAAGAAGTAACAGCCTGCTTCATAGGTCACACATAGCTAGACCCTTGTTGTCATGTTTGGTCACAACAGCACAGACCAGCATAAACCTTTTAAGGGCTCTATTCCTCTTTAATTATGAAAAAATCTGTCTGCTGCAGAGATGTGGTCTGGGGTTCAGTGGTTAAAGTGCTGAGAATTAAAGCATGGATGAAGAACTAAGGCATGGATGAATCTCACACCCAGGCAAAAGGACCAAGGTTGGCCAGGCAACTCCTACTGCAGTCAAGGGCAAGACTGGTTTGGCCTCTGTGTTTGCCACCAAGAACCTTTAGCTTCACTGCTGGCTGCAACCCAGCAGACATTGAGCAGTGGGAACACAGACCATAGCAGACCTTGACATGAGGGATGACCTCTGTTGTCAGAGGGCCATCCAAGAGGGAAGGCTGGGCTCAGAGAAGCTCTGGAGGGTCCTTAACAGCCCTGAGTGTCTGCACCTGGGCCCTGAGTAACCACTGGTGCCCCTCTCAGTATCAAAGCAGGGCCTATTGGCAAAGGGAGCTGTGAGTCTGTCTGTGGGGGGAATGCCCCTTGCAGAATGTCTCTGTTATCAGAAGGACCTCCTAGCCATCTCTGGCAAGTGGAGCTTCTAGTGATAGCAGGACAGGATGATGCATTTCTCAGGTATTTTCCTTGGTGGTCTCTGTGTGGCTGTGGCAGGACACAGGCTGTGGTTATTTCCCTGTTGTTGAATTTTTGGGTCAGTTTGCTTTCTGTTGCACCAGCAGTGAGTGGGACTGTTTCATTTGGTTTTTCTATTGCTGGCTGTGCTGTTTAATTTTTTGCACCCTGTAGAGGTAGGTAATAAAATGTACCTGTGTTTCCTGTGAATGACTGCATCCTTTTTGTTAGATTATGTGACTGGGAAAACAGTGGTACAGGCTTATTCTGTAAAGAGTTACCTACCCACTTCTCAAATGCACGGTGCAGCTCTCCCTTCCTGGAGCAGCTGCTGGAAAACAGAAGAAATAAGTCACTGCTGGGCAGCTTCATGAGTCCAAATGCTACAGTACATAGGAAAGAGCAATAGTACCATTGTCCTGTTCCAGGAAGAAATGCAGTCATGTATACCAGGTTAAACTAGGACACGTGGCATACAGAGGAGACTTTTAACACACGCAGCCTAAGATCTTTCAATGTGTGTTTGTATCTAGCCAGGATCAGGGTTCTCTTTTCTGACTTTTCTAAGTTAACCATCAGCTTTTGAGATGCACATAGCCTTCTGCTTTGCATGGACAAATGGTCACAGTCGGCACAGTTCTGTTTGCATGTCACCTATTGATAAGTTCAAAAACACCTACTGCTTGGTTAAGAGGCCTCCTAAGAAACCGTGTGTGCCAAGGCTTATGTTGGCAGGTTAGAGGTGAACTCCAGATGTCATCTTGGTTAAGGACAGCACCTAGCCACATGCTTCGTTGTCTGTTAAAACCTAATTAGAGTACACCCATCTTTTGAACCATCAGTGAATTGATGTAAAAACTCATATGGGTATGAGCCAGCAGTGTGCCCAGGTGGCACGAAAGACCAACAGCATCCTGGCTTGTATCAGGAATAGTGTGGCCAGCAGGACTAGGGATGTAATTCTCTCCCTGCACTGGCCACTGGTGACACCTCACCTCAAGTACTAGGGGCAGTTCTGGGCCACTCACTTCAAGAAAGAGATTGAGGGACTGGAGCAGGTCCAGAGGAACAAGGCTGGTGAAGGGACTGGAGGGAAAGCCTCATGAGGAGAGGCTGAGGGAACTGGGGTGAAAAGAAGAGATCTTATCATGCTCTACACCTATATGAAGGGATGTTGTAGTTGGGAGGGGGTCGGACTCTTCTCCCAGGCAACTAGTGATAGGAAGAGAGAGCAGAGACTGAAGCTACACCAGGGGAGATTTAGGTTGGATGTTAGGAAGCACTTTTTTATGCAAAGAGTGATCAGACACTGGAATGGACTGCCCATGGAGGTGGTGGAGTCCCCATTCCTGGAGGTGTTTAAGGACAGATTGGTTGTGGCACTTAGTGCCACGGTCTAGCTGATGTAGTGATGTCAGGTGTTGGGCAGGACTTGATGATCTTAGAGGTCTTTTCCAGCCTCAATAATTCAATGACTCTGGGTGCTGAGACAGGCGGTAAGAGGAGATGAAACCCACAGAAATGAGTGACAACATTATACTTTTTCACTGTGCCTCAAAGTTTGTAAAAATCTGGGCCCATTAGCATGGATCTTATGAACAAGTGAGACCTTGTTCTAGGCAGTTTACAAAGCCATGTGTATGGAGAAAGATATTTTAAAGAAAGCATTGATTATGCGTTTTAAACCAACATGTTAAATAGGATTTTAGCACCTTTAAGAACTCAAAGGAAAATTAATCTGTAATGTGAGTCCTACAGCATTGCTCACATGCTCTCTTTACATAGTAAATAATACGACTCTGAAATCACAAGGAATAAAGTTCAAATACAAAAGTTCCTTGAAACATCACCTTTGTTTTGTCAAGTTATACTATTTAAAAAATAGCACCTTATTTAAATGTGCCCTGTCATTCTATTTGGAGTCATGTGGGCTGTAAACAAGAGAGAAAGGAGAGATTGCCCTTCTGGTTTTCCTAGCAGTAAGGGCCAATGAATTCAACAAGGGAACTGGTTTCATAGACTTCCCACTGTAATAAGAGGAACCAATAGAAGTCCAGAATTGAGCACAGAAACTGAATGCTGACATCTAAATGAAGTGAGGGAGAACACAGGCCCTTTTAGGAACTGTCTTGTAGGCTGGCATGTGCTAACAGAATAAGGCAAGTGGAGAGTTTGTAAACACTCTGGTATGGAAGATAAGTTGTGAGTGAATTAACTTTGCTACCAGTTGATACTATCAATGTCAGCAGCAGCACTGGGTTGGACTAGTTTTGGTTAGGACAAAGGGGTAATGTCAGCAGTCCTAGCAGTTCTGTCGCTTCTGACTTTCAAAATGATAATGTCCAGTGTGATAAAATCTTGAGAAAGACTTTGATATGGAGTCCCACCAGTCATCTCCCAATAGGTGCTTTGAGAATGCAAGTACATGCTAAACCCTAAAGTTTTGGTATCTCAAAGTGAAACTGCTATCCCCAAGTGAAATTAGCTTCTTGAAGGAGCCAAGAGGCCCAGCTTTTCCTCACAGACAGGGCCTTTGGAAACAGATTAGGCACAGCTTTGGATTTTCCAGAGGCTGCCATTTCCTCATATTCTCCCTCTGTTGACGCTTAATAGGGCGAACAGCTTTCACCAGAGGGTGCATTCACATAAGGGTAATTTTTTTAAAAGAAAATGTTCCTCTTTGAGCTTAAAATCAATCTGATCCAGTTCAATGTAAAACTGCAGTGGCTTTACAGGCTTCTGTCAAGGACTTCTGAGAGTGGTTCCACATGCCAGAGAAGTGCTAGCGTCCCAGATTCGCCTTGGAGCACTGGCTTGTTGAATACTTTGGTCAGGGCATTTTCTGTGCTGCCATCTGGGGTTTGAGAAGAAAGGGACCTGACAGGTTCAACAAGTCCAAGAGAAGAGGGCACATCAGCTCGAGAATGTCCTGCAGCATGGTCCCTGAGAGACTCTACAAACACTTGACTGTGCACAGCTCCCTGATTGTCCTGGCAGGTGCAATGGCTAAAGGATAGAGAAAACATTTTTGTTCTTGTGTTGTTTGCATCCATTAGCAGCCAGGGGCTTTGAAATATTGCCAGACTGGTGCTAAGCGTGCACACAGTAGGGCAAGTGCAAGGGTGAGGGTGTCATACTTATGGGAATTGTAAGAGGTTTCAGAAGTTCAGCAAGAATTACCCCACATATTGATTATTTAAAAATAATCCCACCATGCCATTGCTTTCAGTTGCATTGTTAGTGCAGAGCAGTGGCTTTGTCTTGTGGTGATATAGCCCCAAATATCTAGTCATGTGGAAAATATTCACTAGAATAATGCCACAGCCACGAGCCTTGGCTAAGGTCACTCCTGCACAGGGGCACAGATAATAGAGATTTAGGGAATTTGGATCCTTGCTGCTCATTTTCTCTTCAGGCTCATTAGCTCCTCTTTCCTTTCTAGCTTTTACTTTTGCTTTTAAAGTTAGAGAGCTGCAGAGGAGCTGTCTGGTTTTGTATGTCTTAAAAAAGGCAGGTACCTGTAGCTCTTTTATATGTAACAACTTGCATATAAAGCTGTACTTCAGCTGTTGGAACAATACATCATTCTCCTTTTAGTAATTAATAAAAACTACTTGATGGGTGGGACAACCTACTTCTTTTGTCTCTAACTGTCCCAGTTCAGCTCCTTATAGCTCAGAAGATCTGCAGATGTTACTCACCAGGAGTCTCAGCCCCACAGCTAGGCTAGCTCTAGACACTTCCCTGTTTTTAATAATTTGCCTTTCTGCAGCTTTCATTATTTCTTTTTGAAGGCATGATTATTTTCATTTCAAGTGTCAATGCATAATCTCCAAGTATTGACATATGTGGTGTATATTTGCATCTCTAGGGTATGCAAAGAGTGATAAGTTTTCACAATTTGCTTTTGATGGGGAAAACACAAAAAGGAGAAAGACTTTGTATCAGCAATTTAGAAATTACAGAAGAATTAGTACAACATCCCATCCACACACATCTGTGTTTTGAAGATGCTCCTTATGTCATAGGCTGGGCTTGATGATCTCAGAGGTCTTTTTCAGCCTCAAGAATTCTGTGCTTCTGTGATTCTTTTCTTATGAATTTTTTCAGCTTTGGTTATCTCTTATCTTTAAAACCATCTTTTAAGTCTGAATATGTGTTCAGAGCAATTAAACCTACAATGACAATTCAGCAGGAGTGGTAGTTACTCCTTTGTAGCAGTGTGATTAGCGTGGCTGTTTTGTTAATGCGCTGGCATCGTCGATAATCCCTGTACAACTTTCTGCTGGTTAGCGCAGATGCCTAAAGGCCAGCCAGTAGAGGGGGCACAGAAGCCAAAACTCTGTTTTGCTTTTTAAATCTCTGAGACGGGCAATTTTCCTTAGGTGTGTTGTTTGTGCATGCATGTGTGTTAATGCAGAGTGCACAAGAGAAGCATTTTCATCTTCTTTAATATGCCTTTGCTAATTTACCCTCAGTGAAAATGTGTTCTGTCTTAATTACAGATAAATACTCCTAGGGACTGTGTTTCATTAAGTATGTTGAAAGAAAACTTGGAGGATATATAGCATTTGCCATCGGATGGTTTGCATCATGTATATAGTTTTCCAATAACAGAGCTAGGAATTGGCTGTGTGCTTCCATAACATCTTGATGAGAAGAGCAGGAGGGGGAAAAGGGATCCCAAATATTTAAGGAAAGCCAGGCTCCTGACTGTCAGAATAACGTCAGTTTATGTGTTGAAATTTAGAGAACAGCCATCTCCAGAGTCACTACTCCTTGTGCTGGGCATAGAGGCATCACAGGAGCCCCTACAGGAACAGGTGGAGATGGGTCAAGCAATGGCCAGCCGCTGTGGCCGGATGGAACATGGACAGCTTTGGAAGAGCAGAGAACAAAAGCAAAGCAGATGCTCAGAAACCAGACATGCAGAGAGGTCAGAAGGGGACAGATAAAGGATTTCACTACTTAAAAGGCAGAAGAAAGAGACACTTGGAAGACAAGCAGGAACACCAACTACTGAGAGAAAATTCATGCAAGCACTGACTCAGTCAGACATGCTGCTCCGCAGCAAACTGAAGGGAGAAGGATTAAAGTGGTTAGGATGGAGGAAACATCTAACAATGTTTCCTTGAGAGAGAAAACCATGGAATGTGGGTGGCAAAGGGGGAACTGAATATTCTTACAAAACCAGCATATTTTGTGTACCTTGGGAACCCAGTGTGCCTGAGGAACAGCCACAGATGGTGTTGGCTAAAACCTACTTAGCCAGGACACCTCCAGGTGAAGGCCCATCGGAAGTCCTTTGGTAATCTCACATGACAATTAAGCTCTGAAGAGCAAATTTTGGGTCTACGTAAGGAACCCAAATGCCTTGAAAGACTAAAGTGCTTCTATTCCTATTTTGATTTTGGCTTATCTCCATCCTTTTTCCTGCCAAGTTCCCATTTACTTCAATAGATGTTTTGCTTTACTGAGTCATGAGGTAAGGGCTGAGCCTGAGACTGCAAAACATCATAGTCTGCAAGGGACATGTTCTTTCATATTGTTTTCAGAATTAGTAGTGGTGGTCTTAGGGGTAAATTTACACTGTGTAGCATTCAGTGGTGATACTGGCCTTGATAATTCATGACAGCAGATGGAAATTTGTAACAGAAGCTTCTTTGTGTCTTTTTTGATTGGCAACTTCTTCACCATTTTGCAGATGTAAAGATTTTCCTCCCTGGAGTACACTAGAAACTGGATTTACTACTACTATGAGTTTACTATAAACATTATCTGCTACAATAGAACAAAGGTGTGGGATTCAGTGAGGCATTAGCGCCTGCATCACCACTTTGCAATGCTCCCAACACCACAAATATTGGTGTTCTTAGTGGTATGCAGTTTGCATTAAATCCCCAGTTCCAGAGCTCTTTGCATTATGAGACAATTCAAGCCTCCATTTTTTTCTTAAAAGTAAGTAGTAGGTCACAGGCGTGTAAAAAATAAATTGGAAACACAAAGTTGGCATGATCTTGAAAGTTCAAGAGCTGGCTATTGAAGAACAAATAGTTCTTAAGAGCTTCCACATGACTTTTTGTATGAAGTTTTCATACGCCATATTAGCAGCACTGCTGCTGATGGTTTCCAACAGTTCTTCATTGGTCTGTTCTGCACCATCTCCTGATTGAATCCCATGGACACCAGCTGAAATTCTGTCCCCAGACTCTTAATTGAGGGCTGTTGAATATAGGTAAAGCAACACTTTCATTGCACATGCAGAAAGGAAAAAAACCATCCTCAGGGAGGAGGATATGATATGAAAGAAGGTGAACATATCAATTCAAAATGAATTATCCTAATTATGTAGCAGAGACCCCATCCATGGAGACACTGGTTAAAGCAGAACATGATGCAGATGGTTCCTCTGCACAACCTTCAGCAGATGCAGTCTACTCTCCTTTTTTTTTTTTTGCCCTGATAAAGGAGCCTGATTTTGGACTGATACTTGCTTGATAGTTCCTTTTTTTCCTCCATGTAATAAAAATTCTTAAGCTCTAATAGCTTTTCAGGGTTCCTCTGCTTCCTTCCATCAGTGATAATCATAGAATCATAAAACAGTTTAGGTCAGAAGAGACCTCAGAGATCATGTAGTTCCAACCGCCCTGCCATGAGCAAGGACACCATACTATTCCTATTTCTCTAGACAGCACATCTTGTTTAAATGATCCCTTCGAGATCTTTAGGAGAAACCATACCAGTGGGTGGTGCTGCTCATTTTAGTCTTAAAACTAAGTGCTTTATACTTGAAGAGTTGGTAGTCACTGTACAGATTTCTCCATCAAAATGTCAATCGCCGTCGGGTAAGGTAGCTGGCAGGGCAGGAGTGTTGTCAGAACTCCTCGCTGACAGTAAATCAGAGTACCCTGCTATGCACAGCTAGTTCTTTCTGACAGAAAGCACTTGTTGGCCAGAAGAGTTTTTTCTCTCCTGACAGACTATGATTCTGATGACTGTCTTTTGCCAGATTACAGAATGAAATGGGAGGCATGATGCCTGCCAGCTAACACAGTGTATTCTCTAAGAATTAATACGCTTCTTCTGCTTCTCACTTCAGCCTCCAATGCAGATTCCCTTCCACTCAGTTTTGCTGCTCTGAAGCAATGGATTTCTTTGCAGACAGGGCATAGCCTGCCTGGGGAGGACACAAAACTTTAAGGGCCAGCTGTGGCACGAACAACCTGAGGAAGACAGGCCCACTACAGTGTTCACCACACTGGGTTTCATAGCAAAGAACACATTTGAGTACAGTCTTTGATGAGAAACGCACTATTCCATCCCACTCTTGCGTTTTTCCAGTTATCTGTGCCAGGTGAGAGAGGAATCTGGAGCTGGGTGACTGCAGTTAGGTCTCAGTCTGGGATTAGAACTCAGCTCCACAGCAGAGCAGATAAAGGTGACTTTTAGTGGGTTGTGTTTTTTTTTAACCGGAGGTCAATAAACCAAACAAAAATTGACTGGGGAAAATAACCATGGACTTTCCTAAAATAAATCTTGCAACGGTTCTGGGGAGAGAACACGAGGGCTACGTGGTTGATTGTGTTCTATAACCTGCACCGGACCCCACAGGCAGGGACAGGTGCTATGCCCACTCCTCTGTGCCAAGCCGTCTGAGAGTCGCGGAGGCCGTGCCCTGCCGAGCCCGGGACTGTGCTGTCGGGGACCTCCCTTCGGCAGCTCCTTCTGATGCGGAGCTGCTCTCACAAGGGCTCCTCTCCCAGGTGGTTTCTCTTCCATTAAGAACCTGTGCAAGAGAAACCGCCCGGCCCGGCCCGGCGGAGTCGCGGGGCGGGGTCAGACCGCGCTTTGGGCCGCGCCTCCGACGGGAGGGACGGGCAGGCGGACCGGCAGGCAGAGGGAAAGACCGGGCGAGAGGGTTAGGCGCTGCCGATGGTGCGAGGAGCGAAGTAGCAGCAGAAACTTCACCGCCAGGAGCGCCGCGGAGACACAGTGCTCGGTGCTGCGCACCCGCGGACAGGTAGGGCGGGGGACGGAGCGTCGCCAGCCCCGGCAGGAGCTTCTGTCGGTCTGTCCCCTGCTGCTGCTCTCTGCGTCCGGGAGCGGGTGGATCCGCTGGACGGGTGCGGGTCCGGGTCCAGGTCTGGCTCTGACCGACCGCCGCCCGACTCCGCGGACTCCCGGCTCCCCACAGGGGTTGATCCGCGTTTCGCCAGGCGCGTCCCCTCCGACCTCCAGCGCTGCCGAACAAAGAGCCGCGGGTGCGCCCGGCTCCGCGCCCGACTCTGCGCCCTGCGCCCGGCCCCCCCGCTTGTCGCCCCGGGGCGTTGCCATCGGCCCCGGTGAGAGACCCGCGGGACCCCCGGCGAGCCCTCGCCACACGCTAGTGGTCGTGCCCGGGGCTCTGGTGGCTGTTCGCGGAGAGCCTTCTCCATCAGAGCGGTCCGGTATCGCAGGGCTCAGCAGCTTGAAAAAATCCAACCCCAAACTGTAGTGAAACGCTGAGAGTCGTTGTTGCCGATCCTGATTTAGAGGTGGTTGTCCGAGGGAAAAGAGGGAAATTGTAGCGCGCAGTGACTGTTTCAGGTCTGTGGAAGTAGTTTTAAGGCTGGTGAAGACAGTTCGATGGGGTTTTTTTGTTAGGAGTTTTAATAACGTGGAGTAAATGTCACCGTTTTACGTGTCTGCAGGGCTCCTGTCATTTCTTAGGATAGCTGTGTGCATGAACCTAAGGGGGCCCCGCTGGGTGCCCTACGCATCCACAACTCCCCCTGCAATTAATTGAATGTTTTGTTTTAAGGTAACAGTGGGATTAATTGACATTTTCTGTAATCGGCTTTCAGTAAAGCCACACAAGAAAATCCCACTGAAACCGTTTGGGGTCTTTGTATATGCAAAGAACGTGAAAGGAAACCACTACTTTGTATGACCTTCTCTTTATCTAACTTAACTTACAATAATGTGCTTTTATGTTTTTGGCATGAGCGGAGCTTGCATCCCTGCAACTGTTTCCCTATGCGTTTGGGTTTCACTCTGTGGCTGGTCCTTGTGGGAGGCGTCAGCTGGTCCCAGCAAGGCTAGGTCCCTCCACTTGGGGGAAACACGGACATCTTGCTCTGGGTCCCTCTGCACTAGAATGAGCTTATGTGGGTTCCATAGCACCCTCTCTCTTACTCCAGTTCATCTGACCAGGGCACCAATGTGGCAAAAACCTAAACCAGTTCAAGATCTTTTTTTTTCATGAGAGTTTTGCAGTTTTGTTCTCCCAGAAACGATCTGCTGAGCTCCAGTGCTGTGGAAGAGGGCAAGGAGATACGGGGAGCAAGGGGAAGGACTACATTTGTTGTTCCACTGTCATTCAAGGTCAGATGAGTGTAGCAGGGCTGAAACTGCAGTGTAGAGGTGTGATTGTATTTTGGGTGGTTTGAACTGGCATGATTTGGTGTCACTGTGGCAGCCCCTGCCTCTCTCTACCTCTTCTCCCACTTCATACCAGCATGAATGCTTACACTTCCCTGTAGTGAACTGGATCTATGCACCAAGCAAAAACCAGATTTAATTTTCACCCGGATCAATGCCATGATTTGGTTCAGTAGGGGTTATGAGAAGAGGAAAGAGGGTGTGGAGAAGGTAGGCAAAATTTGATACTGCTGTTGAAATTCCTTGTGGAGCTGCAGTGAGATTCTAAGTGCTCCCAGCTGCTTCCCCCTACCTGCCTTCCTCAGGAGCCTGTCCACTGATCCTCATGTAACTTGGATGCCTTCCCTCCCTGCGTAAAAATGAGCCTTTGAAATGAATCCATTAGGTGTAATGGAGTAGTTTGTAACTGAAAACTTAAGCAAGTGCCCAATTTGCATAATTGTTGCTTTCGACAACAGTAAACACTGCAGGTAGCACAGCACAACATGCAGGGGTTTATAGAAGGTGTGTGAGCTTGTAAGCTCTTACTGGTTTTTGCTGCTTGTGACATTGTGTCTGTGTAGCACTGTGCACAGGATGAGCCAAAGGTTTTACAGGCGGTTGTGACGCTTGCAGTAAAGAAAGGGTAGTTATCACATGGGCTTCTGACAGGAGTGGTGGCTGACCCACTAGGTGTGCTTCTCTATACCAGAGCTGCTTGAAAATGTGGATCTGGTTCTGAGTGTAGTACAGCAAAGTCCTTGCTGCACTAGAAAATGGGGATTCTGTCCTTCCTCTTCTTGGTTAATCCCCAACACATCACTTGTGCTGGCTCTAATGCCTGTGAGTCTCATCAGCCTGAAAGTCAGTGCTCACACCTCCATCACTGTACTGACTGAACTTTTTCTGCTCCTTTTTCGATGCTTTGGCACTCACCGGCCAGAGGTCACCGAATTGTTTAGCTAGAAAAGATCTTTAAGACATCATGTCCAACATTTAACCCAACTGTACCAAGCCCACCGCTAAAGCATGCTTCTAAGCTCCAGGTCTACATGGCTTTTAAAACCATTCAGGGATGGTGATTCAGCTGCCTCCCTGGGCAGCCTTTTCTAGTACCTGATGATACTTTCAACAAAGTTTTTCCTAATGTTTAACCTAAACTTACCCTGGTGCAACTTGAGGCTGTTTCCTCTTGTCCTACAAGTAGTTGTAGTGAGAAGAGAGAGCAACTCCCACTTCTCTACAACTTCAAGTAGTTGTAGACAACAATAAGGTCTCCCCTCTTCAGACTAACCAGCTCCAGCACCCTGAGCTGCTTCTCCATGTTTGTTCTCCAGACCCTTCACCAACTTTGTTGACCTCTTATGGACCCGTTCCAGCCCCTCAATGTCTTTTTTGTATTGAGGAGTGTCCTCATTAGTGCTGAGTACAGAGGGACAATCTCATCCCTACTCCTGCTGGCCACACTATTTCTGATGCAAGCCAGGATGCCATTGGCATTCTTGGCCACCTGGGCACACTGCTTTCTCATATTTAGCTGATTGTCAATCAATACCCCCAGGCCTCTTTCTGTCAAGCAGCTTTCCAACCACTTTCTCCCAAGTCTGTAGCATTACATTGCATTGACATGACCCAGGTACAGGTCTTGGCACTTGGCTGTGTTGAAGCTTGAACAAGTGGTCTCAGCCTTTCAATCCAGCCTACCCAAGTCTCTCTGTAGGGCATTTTTACCCTCATGCAGATCACAGATACACTCAATCCCCTCATCCAAATCATCAATAAGGATACTAAATGTGAGTAGCCCCAGTACTGAGCCCTGGGTTAACACTATTTGTGACTGTTCACCAACTGGATTTAACTCCATTCACCACCAGAGTTTAACCCAGTCAGTGGCCATGGAGGGTGCTGTGAGACAACCCTCCTTCCTTTTAGTGGCCCTGTAGTTTCAGATGATGTTGGTAATGCAGTTGCTTTTTCTGTTCCTCCTGTTGTAGTCCCTTGGAAAGGTGGCAAAAGGTGTTAATTTGGAGCTCAGGCCCTAAGGAGCACTCACTATCTCATGTTAGATCCCTACTGTAAGTACTCCTGACTGTTAGCAAGTAATAGCTGTTGCTGCAAGTGCAAATGGTACCTCTGACTTGTTACCTATGGAAGACATTGGTCATATGCTTGTGTGCAAGAGCTTGGTGGTGTTGATTTATGGCAATTGGGTATTCTTGCTCTGGGGTCACAGGACAGCTTGCCACAGGGCTGCCTATCAGTTGGGTGAAGGACAGTTTTTTGTTTTTAATAGCAGATGTGGTTTCAAAACCTGCATTTGTTAGCTAGATCTGAGCTTTGCTGTGCTCCAATGTTACTACCATTGCTGAAGACCTCACTGAATTGCCTTTGCTGAGGTGGCTGCAGAGGGAGACATGGGTGTCCTGACTGCTAGCAAGCTCCCTGCATTATCTACTTGAGTTTGCAGTGACAAATGTAACCCAGACCTTGTGTTAGTACAAAGGCAGTTAATAAGCAGCCCTTATGCTGCTGTGAAACAGCCTTACACATCTGCAGTGTCGCCATACCATCTAGAGGGAAAGGTGACACCACAGCGAAGTGCATTGCTTCTGAAAATGCAATGATTGCAATAATAGGATGATAACAGAAGTGAAAAGTTGTAGTTGTTTCTATGTATACTGTCATATAATAGAATCACAGAGTGGAATGGTTTAGGTTGGAAGGCACCTTCAAAGATCATCTAGTTCCAATGCCCCTGCCATAGGCAGGGACATCTCTCACCAGACCAGTTGCTTAGAGCCCCATCCAACCTGACCTTGAACACTTCCAGGGAGATGTCCCTGGAATCTCCCCTGACTGGCATTCACAGCCTCCCTGGGCAACCTGTTCCAAAGCATCAGCATCCTCACAGTGAGGCATTTCTTCCTAAGATCTAATATAAATCTGCCCTCTTCTATTTTGAAACTGTTCCCCCTTGTCCTGTCACTAGATGCCCTAGTAAAAATCCCTCTCAGAATTATCTATGGAGTTTTTTTCCCTTCTGTAAAGTAAATAGCAGCAACACAAAATAATGCCCTGGAAAAGTTTAGACAAATGCTACTAATGAGATTATATAATACAGCAGCGAAGGAATTTGTTATGAAGCCTGTTCTTGATGCAAAGATGAAAAATTTTCCCTGGTGGATTGTGGATAGTTTGTAGCTTCCCCTGCCCTCCCAAAAGCTCTGTGTCATATTGCATAATCGCAGAAGTATATGTTTCTCCTCTTCAGCAAATGGTTTGTGAGGTCTCTAATAGCAGTTGTAAAGCTTGTAGTCGATTGCTTGGGAGAGCAGAGCTGAAAATAGGTTTTGCTGTTGATGGCAATTAGAATGAGAACACTTTTTCTGAGCTTTGCTTCTATTTCTTGTGGACCGTGACTAAATGTTGGCATGCCAAGATTTGGAAGTGCTCCTCCTGGCTATAGGCATTGAGATAGAAATATCCTAAGTGATCGAACTGCCTCGTTTATCTTTTTAGAATCATCTATTTCTTTACTTTAAAATCAGTTATTTGAAAGAGCAGTAAAGTAGAAGTAATAAATACATTGCTTGTGTTTTATTGCATTTGCTATTCAATCAAACCTGCTGGGACACGCAGCTTACAAAGCAAATAGATGATATTGAGAAGCCTTAAGTTTTGAAGTAATGAGGAAGATCACAGCAAAGGGAGCAGATTTGCTTTGCTTCAGATTCATATCACTCATATTTAATTTTTCATTCATTTAATGGTTCATCCAGTTTGTTTTTTCTTCTTTAGTATAGGGTTTCTTGTTTCTAGGATGTATGTGATTATATCCCAAACATCAGGGAAGCATGTTTCTCTGCAAACAGAAGTGGTAGCCTGCCCAAGGATGAAGTGTGAGAATGAAATGTTCCTCAGGTGCTCCCCTGCTGAGTAAACAGTGTCTTCTCTGTTGTGGGCACTTGGTACCTTGTTGTTGGGACTGGATCAGCCTTTGCCTGGGCATGGCATCACAGTATACCACTCTGTCTCCTCTTGGCTTATCTTTGAGCTCCTTTTCCCTGTGTGATGGTGTGACTGTGTCAGAATGCTGCAGGCTTACACAGTTGCCCACTGCTTCTGAGTCTATAGTCTGTCAAACTTGCTGCTGCTGCTGGAGCACTGCTGTGATGTGTCAGTGTGCCAAAGAGCTGAGGAGAAGCTTGATTCCGAGGGTACCAGAAAGCCCCCTGGCTGCCTCATTGCCCGGTTGTGCAGCACTGCTCACTAGTGCGGTTTCCTACTTGCTGGCCTGCATCTTAATGGAGTTTTTCAACCACGCTAACTGATTGTGATAACTTTTGCCTGTCTAGACAGGGCCTTACAGTGTCTGATTAGATCCCAGCCTTGTGGTGTGCTTCACTGCCTGTTTCTTATAAATGAAATGAAGGGGAAAAAAAGAACATGTTAATAGTGCTTAGTGGGCCATTTTCCTTTGCACTGGTAGTGTAAAATGTTCATAGATGTTTACTTTTTGCCTGGAAGAGAACAGTTTTAGTCAAATGTCTCTAATGTGCAATTGAAAAGTGATCTTATCTCCAGTTGGGAAGGAAAAGACAAATGTTCTCTTTGAGAATATTAATTGGATCTGCACTGAAGCCAGTTGCAGGAGCTTGTTGCTCCTTCAAGACAGCAACTTCTTATGTTTGAGTAAAGAAATGTTTCTTTGAATCCTGAATAAAAAGTAAAAGCAAGAAAACTGTTCTTGCTGCCTGTTTTTCTTCCTTACTCCTTCTTGGAATTGAAGATTGTTGAATTCAACGTTGTTGTTCTCCCTACTCAAGGACTGTAGAGGAAAGGGTATATGCAGTAGCTTTCAACTGTAATTGAAGTAAACAAATTATTGATTGTGGTGTTTAGAGAAACCGATCTTTACGAAGTATGGTGTTTGAGATACATCTATAGTGGTGGTAGGGTCTATTTCATCTATTTCTTCCATGCCTTCTCCTAGGAAAAAGGGTTCACATTTTAAGGTATCTTAATTAAAACAGCAAAACCATCCTGGGAAGATAAATTAACTTCTAGTTTGATTTGAAAGTACATCAGAAGGCAGAATAAATGTGCATGCTTTTGCGTAGCTCTTACTAGTGTGTTATACTCGGTGTCATGGTAACAACTGCTTCTGTTTTCATTGTACTCTTAGGGTGGATTTAGGGAAGAAAGGAAACATGTCAAAGAGTTAGCAGGCCCTTCTGGTGTCTCATAGGAATGGAAAGAAAGACTACTGTTTTTGAAGCTGGGAGAATCGGCTGCAGCTGGGCATTTCTGCAGTGCTTGCCCAGAGGAAATTCCTACTTTCTATCAAGAGAGTGGCTGATGACTAGAGCATATTATTCTAATTAAATAATTTAGACTGCATCATTGTCATTCAAAAGGGTCTGTGAGTATAACATTTACAGATGTCTTCTGCAGGGACACTGTGAAGGGTTTGGATACTTAGATGCCAGAATGTCCTCTTTGGTGAATGCTGTAAAGTTTAAATTGCTCATCTGTTTTGATATTAGTCACTTTCAAAAGCCTTATCTCTTCAGAGGCAGAAGGCGTTGTTTATGTGCATTAAGCATATGTGAATTAGCTTCCTGTATGAAGCACCATGATATTAATAAAAATAGCTTTGAGAAGGAAATACTAATGGCAGCTCTATAAAAATAGGACACTCACCTCTCAGTCTAGTTGAAGGACAGCCTACTGTGGAAGGACTGGGTCTGGAATCTGGAGCTGATATCAGTGTAGCCATGCTCATTCTGTGGGGCGTTGGTGCAGATTTTACCTTGCCTATCCACAGATGTGCCTGCCCATAGATGGAGAGAGATTGTGCTGTAATGTGGTAGCAGTAGCAGTATTCCCTGTATACTTTCTGAGATTTCTAATAGAACTGTATCATAAGTGTAGTCTGAGATGTTTGGCAGTGTTAATTCCATATTGTTAATTTGTGTGATCATTGTATATGTGACAGCAGAAGGAAGAGAAACGTGAACTATTGTTTGGATATGAAACTTCTCAAGTAGTTAGAAACTTCCAAGCTTTATGAACTAAATGCAAGGCAACTTGTTGGAAAAAAGAAACTGTTAAAGTAATTGGCTTATTTTTTTTCCCTGTGGTTTTACACCAGCAGAAGTGTTTTCTTTGAACTAGAGTAGTTTGTATCTGTCTCTCTTTATCTGATCTCGAAGGGAAACACATTTGGTTAAAAATGTTCAGATTTCAAGTAAATAATGTGTTGCTTAGGTTTGGGCACTTCAGTCTAAAGTAATTAAGTTGAAATTATCAATGAATAATAACTCTCATAGTGTTACAAGGGCTCTTAGTAGTTTGATCCTCATGCTTCTTCCATTTGAAATGTGAGTAGGCTGATGTTCACCTCTGTCCTGCTGCTCACAGGAGGTACAATCAGACACAGTTTGAAGGGATTCCCCTTTCATGAGCTTTCATTTCCTGTGGCCAAACAAGTGTTATGAGCTCTATAATCCCTTCCAGTTGCCTATTCTCTTCAGCTGGCTGAAAGAAGAGTACAGTAACTGGAAGATGCTTGCCTCTGCTTTTAATTTTCCATGGTACCTTCTATTCAGCATCAGTTTTTTGAGGGAATTGCTAAGAAAGGAAAGGAAATTCCTAGCTTGCTGTATGCATGCAAGCGAGACAGCATCTTGGTGCTGAAGTCCAGTGGGTTTTTCTAACAGTTTGATTCTGAAAAATTATAGCAATTAGTTATTTCTGTAGGGGGAATGCATTTGCTCATTTAACTATAAAGACTGCATGCTAAAAACAGTGATGTAGTTCCAGTTGTGATAGTACTGGTGCTAAAGCCAGAAGCTGATGGTGGAACAGATAGGGTGTTGCTTGGTTGAGATTAATTTTCACTGGCAGTGGAGTATTTATCCACATAACTGCAGTCTGGCATACTGTATCTATAAAGTTCTTCATATATGGGAAAATGTGAAGTGATGCTAAGTGCTGTGGTGTTCCATTATCAAGAAGCACAAATAGCACTTGAAAAGCTAAGTTGTTTGAATTCTAAGCTTTTTTTTTTTAAAAAAAAAAAGATGGCTTAATTACTTGTGGATTTATTTTTACTCTCTCTTTGTCTGGGTTTTCATGATCTCAGATTGATGGTCTGCTATGAATCTTTCCTCCTCCTTGATATTACTTATTTGATGAGGGTATTCCTTTCACTGTGGAAAGTACTAAAATGTTGCTTTAACTAAGTGCTCTGGGCTCAAGGATTCTGAATTAGGGAACAAATTTGAAGTTGTATCAGAACCAGTAGTTAACTGGAGGGAAATAGCTGCATAACACTCGCTCATCTGTTTGTGTAAATCCAGTAATGCGTTGGACATTTGATAAAAGATGCTGCTGCTAGCAGGCAGTTTGATTGCAATGTCTCCCCTAAGGATAATATAGATTGCAACTGGTAACAAGGGTTGGAAGGACTTGAAGAAGGTTTGAGCATTTCATGTCATGGCTGTGACTTCGATTTTTTTGTAATAACTCTCTAGACTTCTGTTTTTCTTTGCATCTGTGACTTTGACTCCAGCTACGTCAAGATCAGCACAGCATTAAAAAGCTTTGTCTTATGAGTGGCAAAGTGATAAAGCTAAGATTTTTAAATTTGCAATTGAATTGGCATTTCAGGGACATAAAATGGTGTGAACTTTGGTCCTTGGCAACTGGGATGTAGGCCACTGATGTGTGGTGACACTCCCTTCTTGTGGAGTAGATGTGTTGTAGCTGGCATATTATTACTAATAGCTCTCAAATTCCTCACGATAATCTGCCCTGCCTTTGCTTGTGTTATGAACAACCAGTTCCTAGGCTGGCAGCAGGCAGGGCAATTGTAGGGTAGTGGGCAACTAACTGCTATATCAGCCACTTAAAGTGTGCAGCAGATAGCAGCAAAGCCTAATTAACAGCTACAGTTGCAGCATTGGGAAATATCTATTCGGAGAGAGGAGTCTTGCAGTCTGCCCAGGGTTCCCTTGATTATTTTAACTGGGTATTGTGGACACTTGAACCCCAGTAAAAATACCATGTATCTGATTACTTCTCCAGAATCAACTCCTTAATATAATGAACACTAATACAATATACAACAAATATATAACAATACAAACAAATACTGAAAGGCAGTGTGTCTTCCTAAGGACCAGGTCAGATGACATCTGAATTCAGGTGATGAAATCTGTGTGTTGTATTTTTTTAAAAATTCTGTCTGGTCCAAACAGAAGTAAGAAAAAGAAGACAGGTCCTGCTTTTTCCATTATCCATGTGCTTCACTAGAGCACCCGCGTGAACAATCAGTCCATATTGGCTGCTTTTACAACTGACTTAGGGACATCCACTCACTGGTAATAGAAATGTTACCCCTCACCATCTATGAACAAAATGAAATGGGTTTTTTTTGTTGTTGTCTGTGGTACTGATGTGACCCTGAAGCTGCAATAAAATAATGAAAGAAATATAGAATAAATTAGGAAATTTGGGAGTGGTGCTTATCTCCTGCTGCATTTGCAGAGGCATAGCTCAAGTGTCACTTATAGCAGAGTGTTTGTTTCTTCAGTAATGAAGGGTGGGTGTTAGTATTTTCGATCTGTCACAAGTGAAGTCTATTTCCTCTGTGAGGTAATAGAAGGCCCTCAGAAGAAGGTTACCAGATGTATGTATATGTGCTTAGTGAAGGAAAAGAAAGGTTTGAACAGCAGCATAATTGATGGACAACAAATAATAGAAATAGCATCCTTGAAAGCAACTATTTCTTAAGTGTTGTGCTTTGTAACACCATCAAACCCTGGGCTTTGAAAAATGTTTTTCTTCATCTTCCTCTGTTGGGATATACCTTCTAGGCATCATCTTTCTCTTCCATATTTCTTCAGGATCCTGACAGTTTCTGCATTTGGTCATGGAAAAGACATTTCCTATAGCAGAGAACTGCACTAGAAAAACAAGTCACCGAACAGTTGTGGTTCTCTTGTTTGACAGTTTATGGAGCAAATGCTGGCTACGCACCATTTAGCATTCTCCAAGACAAAGTACCCACACAGTGCTGCCAATTTCATTAGAGAGCTACACCAGCTACTTTTAAAATTTGGTCCTGTTTACATAGGAATTTCAGTTTTACTACCATACCCATCAAAAGGTTTTTGTCTGCACACAGAGAGTCACTGTTTTTAGTAAATCTGTCTATAAATCTAAGTAACCAGTAATTAAATGGAAGTCTGAATACCAGGCAAGGAATAAAACCAAGGGTCTCCCTGTGGATTACGAAGTTATGCTTTCACTGGACTAGTGAAGCACCAAACAGCCAAAAACTATTGTAATTCATCATTAGGTCCTACCTTTCCAAGAAACAAAAAGTTAAATTTCAACAAAGGCAAGAGATGACTCGATGAACAAAACGATCACTGCAAAGTGGTCAGTTTCTGTTTCCTTGGTGAAAGGTAGCTAGAACTGGTGATGCTTTTGTAGTTCCTACCACACATGAGAATATAAGCTGGGTGCCTGGGAGTGATGTGGGGAAAAATATGTCCAAAAAGCTCTGCTGATTTTTCTCAGCTCCAGCATCAGCCTCACGTGGGTCCGCCATGCCTATCTGTTTTCTTCCTTCTCTTGCATTTCCACAGCCTGAGATCCACGACAGGACCTCAGCAGGTTGAGAAGCAAGGTACAGAGTTCACATGCTGTACACATGAATTATATGTCCACAGTGTATCAGGCTTTGCCAGAATTTGTCTGCAGCCAAGACATAATGTATAGCAACACATTTTTAATGAGGAACACGCATCTGCTCCACGTTTAGCAGAGGATATGTCTGGAGTGGTGTTAAGAAAATATGCTTTGGTTTTACAGTCCCACATCTCTCTGTCTGTCTGTAGAAAAGTAATTTTTGAGTCAAAGACCAGACAAAAGGCCTTTCAAAGGCTGTAAGTCTTAAAGCTAGATAGAAGCCTTGCAGCAATACCCCCTGTAAACATGGCATAAGTCTCATCATCCTCTTGGTTGCTCCTCCACCCAACCCACTAAACAAATGGGCTTTTTGGAGACTTGTGGTAGTATTTCCAAAGAAACACTGGGATTAAAATGCTGTTTTGTTTAAGAAGCCTTGCACAAATGTGTAAATTACAAATTTTCAGTAGAAAGTCTATTGTCAAGCAATGTAGTTCAAAGCAAAAGGAAGCTAGCTGTATCGGTTTAGTTAGGCTTTTATTTCAACACCTTTTACCTTCAGGTGAAAAACTTTTCAAGTGTCAACATTTTGACATAAAAAGAAAACTGTCCTGAAGTGTGTTTTTGTTAGAATTATAATGCAAGTGATGGGGATGAATGACCCTAGAATTGAAGACAAAGCTGTGAGCATGGGCAGCTCCCTGGGCATGTTGTACTCAGAGCGCCCAGGAATGAACTCTGTCCGTGTTTTGAGCCAGCACAAAGCACTGTGAGTGTTGCCAGCATGTGCCAAGCCCAAGGTAATGGCACAGAGCTAAAGGAGATGTCCTTGCAGCTCAGCAAAGTTTATTAGTTTGGCCCAGAGCCATGCTGAGTGTTCAAAAGGCTTTTGGTTATCTTCAAGGATGGGCATGGATTCCTTGTGTTTGTTCAGAATAAGTTTGAACCTGTTGGCACCACAACATTAGGCCTATTCTGAGATATCTCTGCATCGTATCCCACTGTATAGAAATATTAAAATATGCAGTTAAAATCATAGAATTATTCAAGCTGGAAAAGACCTTTAACATCATTGAGTCCAGCCCATTAACTCAGCAGATCTAAGCCCATCACTAAACCCTGTCCCTAAGCTCTATGTCTACACAACTTCTACGTTCATCCAGGGACAGTGATTCAGTCCCCTCCCTGGGCAGCCTGTTCCAAGGCCTGATGACTCTTTCAATAAAGAGGTTTTCCCTAAACTCTAACCTAAACCTCCCCCCGGGCAACTTTTGGCCATTTCCTGTTGTCCTGTCACTTGTTACTTGTGAGAAGAGACCAACCCCCTCCTCTTTACCTCCTCCTTTCACTGGGGCTATAGGTCACCCTCAAGTGTTGAGAATTTTCCTGCTTCCTCTAGCGGTTTCCCTGCCTCACAGCTCTGGTGTGCTCCTGTGTGGGGGTACCTGTGGGATCTCTTACCTCGAACCCCTGTTGCTTTCTTTTCTAGCAGCAAAAATGGGTCAGAGTGTGTTCAGGATGCTGTTCCGCTGTATATCAGAATACCTTGCAGTATTTGCTAAATATTTTAAGGCTTTTACACTATCCTGGATTAGGATAAAAATAAGTACTGGACTGTCAGACTTTCCCTGTGGGACAATAATTCCACTTTCCAACCACCTCTCATTATTTCCATTCTGCTGTCTGGAAAGGATCTGGAGACAATTTAGGGAGCCAGTTTACAAATGACTTGGGAAAAACTGTTTACCCTCTGAACCTTTGTAGATACGCAGCTGGTGGCATGTGATCAGTAGGAAATCTCATAGTAATTTTGATGCTTCAGGAAGGACCTTGAGACCATGAAACACAGCCTGGGTCCTGTTTTCCTGTATGTGTAATTTCTGGGCCAAGCTGCCCACCTGTCAAAGAGCTTTGTGCAGAGGGGATGTGGTGAAGGATCATTAAAAATGTGAGAAGGGTGGCTGTGCTCTTTGAGCATCTTGTTTTGAGGTGTATGGCATGCTCCTGCCTGCTGCCTTCCTGTGGGAGCTCGGGTGATCTTACAGCTTCTGGGCCCAGTGGTGGCCATACTCCCTGCAGCCTTGAACTCCTCCTGGGAGGAGCACCTGTAGCTCCAACAGTGAAGGGAGATACCAGGCAAGTTACGTGTTCATCTTGGGCACAGAGCCATCACCGCTTGCACAGCTTTCTGTCTGATCACTGCTTTACAGATGGATCCAGATTTTTCTTTGGCTTTTCTTACATACCAGGGCTGCATACATCATCCTGCATGCCTCTGTAATCCTATTAGGACTGTCTTTAACTGGGGTTAGGATTTGTCACTAATGAGCGTGTTGAGGTTAGTAATTTTCAGTTGTGCTTTTCTCTCAATTAAAAAGGTGGTCGGATTTCTATACACAGAATTTAAAAATTCTTGTTTTTCACTCAGGCTGGCTGGAAATTGTAAAGCTGGGATTCGCAGCTCTACAGAATTAGCATTCTTGAGCTAATTGTACCGTTGTACAGAGTATATCCAGTGGTTACCACATAGAATTCTAAGATTTTATGGGCTTTATGCTATGCTGGCAAATTGAAAAAATATTGGATCCTTATATGGAGAACCAGCAGTTTCCCACAGCCCTGCCGAGCACATTTCATTTTGTGTGTGATTTTCCCCAGTTGCCAACTGACTACATCATACAGTTTTTTCGGCTTATTCTTTCTGTCTTGTGACCATCAGCAGATACTTTGAGTAGCGTGCTATAAAGCCACAGTTCTGTTTTGCTCGCTTGGATTTTCCCTGTTCCTGCTGGTAATGGAAAAGATTTTACTGATTTTTGTGGTATCTCTAAGCGCTTTAGACAAGGTTTGAGAGGGCCTTTGTGTGTGACCCCAGCACTACCTGCCCTCTTCTGCACTTGCAAAGGAGGGATGTCTGATGATCTACAGTGTCACCTCCAGTGTACCATGAGCTTGTGGAGAAGCATGAGGGAGAAGATGAGTACTTGTAAACAGTTCAAGATGCTGTGCAAATCCTTCAGGATGATCTAAGTGTTGAAGAGATGGAGCTGAATTGGAGGCATTCTGCTAACACTGGAAATAACTGGAGGAAGGAGAAGGTGGGACAGGCAGCAGTTGTATGTTTCATAGCTGTTCTATGAAAACATTGACTGACAGCCAGAAAGTGAGTTATAGAAAGGGGCAGTGCTACTGCTCTGTTGCTATTGTTGTAGGGCTACGTCTGTATCATTGTTTTTAGGTCTGGACACTGCGGCACTAGGGAAGAATATAAAATAGATAAAACATTGGGCAGTTCCCAGCATCCTAAGCATTTATGGAGTTTACAGGATATTCTGTCCATCTTGAAGAGAGTAACGACCCACACTGAAGGTGGATTTAAGTGGAGTCAACTAAGATCGCAGAATCACAGAACATTAGGTGCTGGAAGGGACCTCAAAAGGTCATCCAGTCCAACCAGGATCCTGCCAGTGCAGGATCCTCTAGATCAGGTCACACAGGAGCATGTCCAGTAGGGGTTTGAACATCTCTAGAGCAGGAGACTCTACAACCCCTCTGGACAGCCTATTGCAAGGCTCTGTCACATAAGGATTCTGTGGAACCTCCTGTGCTCCAGCTTGTACCCACTGCCCCATGTCCTATTATTGGATGACACTGAGATGAGCCTGGCTCTGTTCTTCTGATAGTCACCCTTTACACATTTATAAACATTAATGAGGTCACCCCTCAGTCTCCTCCAAGCTGAAGCAACCCAGCTCCCCAGCCTTTACACATCCATTCTTTTCATTATCCTTGCAGAGAAAAGACAGAAGTTATTGAACAACATCCTCAAAAAAGTTCATGGGAAGTTTACGGTGGAGCCATGTCATGGAAGGTACAGCAGGAGTTTTCTCTGCTGTATCGGGAAGGCATGTATTCCTGACATGCTTTCTGGACTGGTTTTGGAGTAGGATCCATAATCTCTGAAACTTGAAGCGCTAAACCCAGAAAATCTCCAAGTTCGTGGTTTAGCCATGTGAGCTCCTTGCTATCACATGGATAATAGGCACTCCTTCTTGCATTCCCCAGACGAAAAGCGAGTCAGCTGGACACATGTTTCTACAAAGCCACATCAGAGTTATCCTCTGAACTAAGGCTATGTGATAGGTTCTTTAAGAGTAAATTTGTACAAGAAGGTCAGTTTGGTTTTTTTGTTAGTTTTTTGTTAGATATAATTTGACAGATCTCAGTTCATCCCTATTAAATCTACTGGTTTATTTCATCTGAATGAATTGGAATGTGGTTAATTTGTATGCGTCTTCATAAACCACTAAAAGCTTACATATGGAATTTAAATTAGATAACGTTCCAGGAAATGAGACTAAGCCTCAGATGTGAATGACTGTAAACATACTTAGAGTCATTGTGTAAAAATTAAATCATGTTTAGAGCTAGAATTAGCTGATTAATTTTTTTTCATGGAACATAGCAAATCGTGTAATTTGGGTCCTAAATTTGAGATGGCGTATACCACTGCGATGCTTTGCTGCCTCCTAGTAATTCATGGACTGTGCTACTTTAGGTAGCAAGACAATAAGTACTACGCAGAAAACGTCAACCAAGTCTCTGCCAGCCAGAAACCTCTAGAGTAGTTTTTATTGGGTGAGGATTTAGTGTCCTAGCTGATTTGGAGTAGGAAATGATGCCTACAGGTCACTGCTCTGAAGGCAGGATGCTGAGTACCTGGAGTTTGTGCTGTGATAAAGTCTTTTAATCAATAATCTTTCAACTAGTGAATGTTGATGCTCTCTGCTTGTCTACATGGTTAATGCTGCTCCTTCTGTTGCGTCTTCTTATATTTTTAATTATAGTAGTGCCTTTAGCTGAATGAAACTATTGGTTGTTCCAGTGGGCCCAGTATATACTCGAATGCCACTATTTCCAGTGATTTGGATGATAGCAGACTATGTCCATGTTCACTACCTTCCGCTGTAAAGCTCATGTGACAGAAGAATCACACAATAGTAGAATGGCCCAGGTTGGAAGGGACCTCCAAAGGTCCCACACCCCTGCAGTGAGCAGGGACATGCTCAGCTAGACCAGGAGAATATCAGCTTGTTATCCAGTTAGGCAATCCTGTTTGGTTTTCTGCTTAGTTTGCTAAAAGAAACCTGTTTTACTTTGATTTTTGTTGTTTCTGTGGTGGCTGATCAGTTTATTTTTACTTTGCCAGGCAAGTAAGTAGTTTAGGTAGAGTAGACCCTCTCTTTGCTCTTGAGTTTCCAGAAACATTTTAAACATTAATCTCCTAAATCTGTTAATCTAAGCCATCAGAGTTTCTCGATGCATCCTTCCTTTTCTTGATTAAGTACAAACATCCTAATGTTAATATTTTCTAACAAGTTTGTATTATATTATTCTTTTTTGAAACACAACATCATAGAATGGGAACGTTCCTGAATTGTGAAATTTGCTTTTAAGGCTTCATCAGCATAAAGACGGGTTGTAGAGTGTATGCCACATGGCTGTATCTGGAACACTGGGCTTTTTTTGCTTGTTTCATGGGTTTTGATTAGCCCTACCTCGAATGGAATTCTGCAAGTTACATCTCAAATATTAGTCTAAGCTTATCAAAGTAGTCCCAGCAAAGGTAAGTTGCTGATCAAGGTACACTACATTGTGTATTTGAATAATTAGAATTAATGCTGAAATCATTGTAGGAATAAATGCTCAATGATAGGACATAGACGTTACAAAATGTTTCTGGGAACTAAGTGTGAAGTAGCTCAGCAGCAGAAGGACTCTAAGGATCACAGACTCTATGGATCACAGTTCATTCAAGCTCTGCAGATCAGTGCTGTCATTTTACAGATAAGGAAGTTGAGGCACAGAAAGTTAAATGCAGGCTAGTCATGGCACTGTCAGCAAACGTAAATGACCTAATGCTGACAGGATTAGCCAATTACAGGATAATTAACTGCTAAATGCACATTGATTATTTACTTCACTTTTCAGGCACCTCAGTTCTGGTGTTTTTGCATGTCAGGGCATTGTCATGGGGAGAGGCTGAAGACTTGTGTGGTGCATGGAGCTGATCCTTTGGATGAAACACAAAATGTTTTAAAGGCAGAGCGACAGAGTTTTGACAAGGTGTTTGTTGTTTACTAGATGGAGAGAAACCTCTCAGCAGGTCACTGTAGTCATCACTGATTATTGAGTTTCTTAATAGCTGTGGCATTACAGCATATTGTGCTCTGTCTGCAGAGCAACCTGCAACTTGAACTTCATGGGCTCAATACTTTTGCAATAAGCAAAGCTGTGTAAGACTAGTACAACTCATGAGCCGATTGCCCTTTTCACCCCTATTGAGACATTTAATGTGTTGTGTTTCTCCTTTCCTGGCTACGTTCAATTTTTGGGCTTCTGCATGTGTGATGCACTAGAAGCCTATATTTGTGCCAGCAGTGAAGCAGTCTGTGATGTCTTCACAACACATCACATCACATTTTCTTGCCTTGGAATTAAGACAACCTGTCTGAATGTAGATAAACTAGGAAAGCTGGCAATTGGAAGCCATCATCATTTTTCTTTGAAGTAAAGAAATTTCTGTCATCAAATAAAAAAACGGTCTATGTCATCTCACAAACATTCAAGAAAAGGATTAGTTAGTTTTCACATTGTCCCCAGCCACATTTTCTATGTGTGGTTTGCTTGGAAGCTTCTCCTTTGTGTGTTACATACAAGTCATTGACTTCTAGAGTACAGCTTCTGCAGCACAGTTCATGCACTTCAGGAGTTAGTTGCTTTGGGTTTTTTCTTCACTGAATAATTTAATCATTATTAATTATTATTAATCATAATAATCCTTTTTGCTTTTAATCCCCATTGCCAATGAGAATTTTATGAAGTCATCTGTCCGCTGACAATCATATCAGCTTTGATGGGTTTAAAAAAAGACCCTTGGGGGTTTTTCTGAATCTTTGTTCTCTAACGCCTTACTGACCACTGATTCCTTGGGGAGGGGAAGTTCAGTTGTGTGCCAGCTTGTTTGTTGGTTCATTGACCAATTTGTAGACCAATAACAAGTAATGTTGTTAATGTTTTTGCATAACAACCAGTGAAATCGTGGGAATTGGAGCTTGGCTCTAACTTCAGAACAAAGTGGGTTTCATTTCCAGGTCTAATAGATCTTTTGCTGTAATTTGTTTTGTGAAGAATTAGTTTTTCATTGCTGTTACAGCCTGCTGTAGAGCTCATTAAAATCAGTAGATGTCTTTTTATTCATCTGTTAGTGAGCAATGTGTGTAGTCTTTTTATAATGCCTCTTGCCTACTGCTATTACATAGAGATGATTGGACAATGAGAGCTAAGATCAAACTGCTGAATAGTAGCAGCACCAGCCATGTGCTGATACTTCCCCCATGGGTTAGACTGGGGGACGTGCAGGAGTGACTGGTTGTGTTGGGCTGCAAAGCTTCACCCAGCCCTCAGCCAACTCCTCCTGGCTTCTCACCTGCTGCACTGATGTGCTCTCAGCAGCAAGTTTGTAGTCAGGGTCTGGAAGGCATTGGATGACCAGGGAACAGTAAAGTGTAAAAGGAGTTTAGGAATTGAACTGGTCCAGATTTGCATTAATTTACATGCTACTGCAATCTACACACCAGGCGTAAATGCACTCTGTGTTTCGAAGGGATTAAATGGTTAAGTTCCGAATTCCATGTGTGCTGGTCTAGATGGTTTATAGCTGTAAGCATGCAAAAGGTTTACTTACAAAATTGATTTATACGTTCATTTATGTTCTTGAATATCAAGAAGAGGCAAGGAATTAGCAGTGTTGCCCGAGCTGCACTAGCACATTTTTCACCTTATATGGAGAATTGCCTGTCCCTTATCAGGCAGGGTCAGATTTGCTGTTATTGTCACATTCCTTAAAGTTGGAAGAAATCACATTTCTCTGTCTAAAGAGTCAACTTGTAAGCTTTTGGTTTTGTACTTTGAATGCTGCTTCTTCATCCAGAAATGATTGGGATAGGCAGTGTTTCTTCAGGAAAAATGCCACATGCAAATGCCACTGATGTGTGGCAGAGTTTGTTCCTCAGTTCGGGTGGAGGGACTTAGATGCTTGCAAGGGAAAATACATTTCTGTTTGGAGTTGCCTGGCATTCTGCCTAGCTGGCTCTTCTGGTCCTGAAGAATGCAAGAGGAAGGAAGGTCCTGGGGTGTAAAGGGGAAGACCTGCAAATCCTGTAGCAGTGGTTTTAAAGGGAGGAGACCTCAGTGTTTTGGATGGCCTTTATTCCTGCTAGGGTGGCTGTTGTTTGAGGCCATTTCAAGAATGTTTTTAGACAGTGACTGATAGCTTTTAGCAGTGAAGTCCCCAACCTGTGGCAGGAACAGCAGTGTCACGAATCAATCATCTGTGGGGTTAATTAAGTACAAAATTCCAAAATGGAATAAAATTGCTTCTTTAGACACTGATATCTCAGATTAGAGAGGCTGGACAGAAGACTGAAAAAGTGCTTGAAGGAAGCTGATAGTTATAAAATTTCCTTTCTTGATAGCATAAAAGTACAGCATGGAAGTGCCAGTGAAGGCTGCATTCATCAAGTCTTTCATATTTATTAGAAGAATTGGTTTTCTCTGAAGCATTTTAGGGATTGTGTCTCGCCCAGCACTGCTTCTTTAGTCCATTATAAAGGTTTACAGTGTGTGCTCCACCACTCTTGGGACTGAGTTTGCATTGTGTTGGTAGAGATTTTTCTGTGGTGGAAAATGAAGTACTATAGAGTGGCAGTGATTAGAAAACCTGGTCTGAAACAACTGTTGGTGCTTTCACTTTCAAGCAGATCCAGAAGAGTTAACTGCAAAATGATACTCGGGTTTTTCTTGCTCCATAACGACAGTGTTGGCTCTATTTTTTTGAATAATAAGACGTGAGGAAGAATTCATGAGCCTAGGAACATTTGAAGCCAATAGAAACAAAAGGGTAGTTTATATGGCTACATAGTCTGAAAACCCAACATTTGGAACATTTAGCCAAGTGGTTGCACTGAAGTATCCGTGCACTGTTGAGGGTGTAGGGAAAAGATAGGGATTTTTATTTTCTGTTTGCTTGTTCATGGTTTTCCCATTTTTCCCCTCTTACAGCTCACCAGAAAAGAACTAGATTTCTTATCATGTATGGTTATAAAAGATCTTAAACTACATACATTTTGTTTTTAGGACTCCACCCTTGGGCTTTGGATTTTGCGAACTGCTATTTCAGTCCATTTACGTCTATATGGGGAAACTGGCAAATTGAATGCTGTACAAATCCAGGGTTTAAAAAAAGCAGTTGCTATTATAGAAGGTAAATGATATCATAAGAAAGCCAAATAAAAAAGATTGCATTTTTGTTTGCTACTAAGGGAATGATCAATGCTTCCTGCTGGCTTTTGCACCCTGCAATTGGAGATTCTGGCATGTAAATGGTTTAAATAATGCTAGGTTTTGTGACCGATTGGCGCTGTATAATACTGGAACTGGGGTGACTTAAATATACAGAGAGTGGGCCAATCCCAAAGTCCTTTCTCAGGCAGAACACCCACTGAAATAACATTAAAGTGTCGTCAGGGTAAGCCTTGCCAAAGAAACCACTATGGATTTGACCACAGAGTTATTACTACTAAATTTCATATGTAAGCCTTTCATTATTGTGTTTTTTAAGAATGAAGTACTCAAATGAGTCCTGGAATTCACTATACTGTGAAGCTTTTACCAGGATATCAGCCTCTTAAACTACATTTCCAGTGGGAAAAAAAAAATCCTTATTTTGTTGTTGTTCCTCAAGAGAGGTAGGAAAGTTATTCTGTTGCTCCAGTTTATTTTACCTCAGGCAAGCAATCCACTGAGGTACTGAGGCAAGCAATCTTCAGAGCTTGGTCTTCCAGCCTCTCTCTGTGCACAGTGGACAGAATTATGGAATCAGAATCATTTAGGTTGGAAAAGACCTTTAAGATCATAAAGTCTAACCATTAACCCAATTACACCAAGCCCACTGTTAAGCCATGTCTTCAAGCACTCTATCTACAGGACTTTTAAACACGTGCAGGGATGGTTATTCAACCCCCTCCCTGGACAGGCTGTTCCACAGCCTGATGACCCTTTTAATAAGGAATTTTTTCCTAACATCCAATCTGAACCTCCCCTGGTGCAACTTGAGGCCATTTCCTCTTGTCCTCTCAATCACTACTTGTGAGAAGAAACCAACCCCCATCTTCTACAACCTCCTTTCAAGTAGTTGTAGACAACAATATGGTCTCCCCTCAGCTTCCTTTTCTTCAAACTAAACAGTCCCAGCTCCCTCAACCGCTCCTCACAAGGCTTGTCCTGCAGACCCTTCAGCAACCTTGTTACCCTTCTTTGGACCCACTCCAGTGCCTCAAAGTCTTTCGTTTAGTGAGGTGCCCAAAACTGAACCCAGTACTCAAGGTATGACCTCACCCGTGCTGAGTTTCAGGGTCATATCCAGAGGAGATTTTGCTCAATGTCTTTGTCATAAGCTTACAACCCCTCATCACAATGTTCTTACATAATGGAGACAAAACATCGATGTCCAAACCCTAAAAAGGGAGCAGACACTTCCAACAGTTCCTGCTTCTGTGGAACCATTGTGTTCATGACAGTTCTGACTCGCATCCTTCAGCATCAGAGAGCATTTTAAAGTCNCCAAAATGCCTATTCCTATGGCCAAGAACAAGGGGAAAACTCCATTTCAGCAAACCATGGAATTTAGATGAAAACCTTCTTTCCACTGATTCAAATGTACCGCTTTCTCTAGCCACCACACTTGCAGGGCAAAATAGTTGCTGCAGTCTAGCTCAGTGCCAAGTGTGTCCTCCACAACACAGATGAGATAAAATGAAGAAAAAAATTGAGCCCAGAAGAAGGTGGCGAGGGCAGAAACCCAAAACTGAAATTCCACCCCTCCTCTGTTAGTAGCAAACACAGAAATTAAGCTGCAACTTTAGCCTGCAGTTTTCAATACCAGCACCAACTTTTTAAAACAGTAACAGTCTTCTCTTGGCTGTGACTCCCCCTCCCATCCACTCTGTTACTCCTAGGGTTGGTTCTTTAGGAACCCAGAGGGATCAGGTTGGTAGGCAAAAGACCCTATGTGATTTGGGATTGAAACCATATTTATTTCTTCAAAAAATCCTTTTTTTGAGTTAACAGGTTGATATTTTTTTTCCCTCAGCAGATGATAGGAATTGGCACTTAGGCTGTGCCCTTTAGCATAGAAAATGTTGCAGTAGGACCTTGTTAGATCTCCTGCCTCTCGTGCTTGTTTGTATGGTCTGTGTCACTGGCTTTGGTCCTTTTCCACAGGCTGCAGGTTTCATGTTGGATCTTGTGAAGTGTTTGGTGGGTTGTTACTGGACAGGCAGATTATATGTTCCACAGACCCTTCAGACCAGATGTGTGTGATGCCTGGCTGTTTCTGGTAGGGCTGGTTGAACCAGGTGTGGTCCCTTTCTGGCCTTGTATCCCAAGAGGGATTTTCAGCACAGAAATCTGGACGTTTCATGCTTTATATTGCTAAAATTACAGTAACACACTGCCTTCACCTGTTTAAAATATGGAAGCAACAACAACAAAGGGTGGGCCATTAGTTTTTTAAAGCTGTTGTAATATGCATTTACATTTTCAACTGCATTATATAAAGTATTTTATATGAAATATGGTAGGTAGAAGTGGTAGGAGCACCTTTTAAGTGTGCCTCCCATATTCTGACATCATACCTTCAACTGTGTTTAGACTTTGCCAGCCTTCAGTCATTCTTCAAAAAGATTTCCACAGTTTTTTTTCTGCTTCAGGCTGAAACTTCTTGAAAGGCTTTCAACAGCAGATCTCCAACTGTTCTTAAAAGAATGCAATACACACAATTAGCGAGGTTTGTCAACTTGCTTTAGCCAGGCCTTCCTTCAAAGAGTTTTTACACCTCCAGGGAATAGAGGGGGAAGTTAGGATGCTTTGTGCAGCCCCATGCAATCTAACCCGTGTTTACCAAGCTACCAGAGCCAGTGAAAATTGTTACCTGCACGTGCTCGTGAGTGGGCTAGGCTTGCTGATAAAATCTTCAAATACTCCTATTTATAAAAGCATGTTTCAACCCCAGAAGCCTCTGTCTATGCCTGCAGTGATGAGTATGATGGGTGATACTGAGCACCTGGCTGAGGACCCCTGAGTAACCCTGAGTTCCTGCTGTTGCTGCTTTGTTGGAGGAAAGGGTACCTGGGCGTTGATCAAATTCAGTAAAGCTTTATGCCAAGGCACACTTGAGACAGAAACTGAAAAGCAGTTGTAATCACTATTGGTAACAACTAGTAATCATTCATGCAAATAATTCCTGGCAAAGTAGGGAGTGGAATTTATACTGTGGCCCATATACCACTCGAGTAAATGCCTAGGATGAGTGATGTGATGGATGCCTTGAGTTTGGGAACAAGGTTTGAAAATTTTGTCTTCTACCTACCTTTCTTCCAGATTCCAGACAGGACCTAGTACTGCCAGGTTTTAGGATTTTACTGGCAGTTCTTGATTATTTTAAATTCACAACTCCTGGAGTCAGGAGTTTTATAGAGGGGATGGGCCGATCTATTTTATTTAAAATTAGCTAAGCCTGAAAATTCTACTGGGATGTTTTAAGGAGGTTGACATAAAATAACAAACCAAATAATCTAATGCATGTTATCTTTTAAGCCTTTAAAGAAATCAGGAAAACACAGGCTGATGCCTTGAAACTGATGGCAAGATTGAGGTCAGATTTGAGTCATTCTGCAGAGTACTGCTGATAACTTGGCATTGCTGCAGTCAGGGTCTAAAGGATTCATGTAGCTGGTGAATCTTCCTTGCATGTTCCTCTTATTCTTTCACTTTTATAATGGCATTGATGGCCCTTTAAAATATTCTGTTTGTTCAGAAGGCACAAAATACTTCTAGTGAGAAGTGGTTCCTAAAAGGCAGCAGGAGCTTTTCCAGAAGGGAGAGTTGATTTTTGAACAGGTGAGGTGGAAAGGGAGCAGGAAGCACTGGCCAAGTTGGTGGGCTAAGAAATAGCTCAAGATAGCAGCAAATGGATGACTTCTTGCTGAGTATAAAGTACTAGGGTTTTTTTAGAATCTTTTTGCTAATTTGTTGTGCTAACTGTGATGAAGAATAATGCTTTGTCACCCTGCAGATTTGCATTCACATTTCACACCTAAAGGTGAATGTTACCATGGATGCCCTAGCAATCTGCCCTACTTGTAAGACACCATTTAGCATTTTCAACCTGTTCAGGCTCCTAGGATGTACCATAAGGGTTGTTCCTTAACTCTGAGAGTGCTCATCTCCAAGCATGCTCCCACCAACAAAATTGCCACTAATTAAAACTTGAGTGAGTGTAAATGTTATCATCAGCATCAACTTTATGGGGGAAAAAAATGCCGTAAGGGTTGTAGAGTGAATGAGAACAATTAAGCAGTTAAAGACCGTGTTATAAAATCTTAGATAAGAATTAATCAGTGTAGTGAATTATAGGTTTGTCTGCCTGGCAGCTGAAGTTTGTATTCTATCAGCAATAGTGTGGCCACCAGGACTAGGGATGCAATTCTCCCCCTGCACTGGCCACTGATGAGGCTTCACCTCGAGTGCTGAGGGCGGTTCTGGGCCCCTCACTTCAAAAAAGAGATTGAGGCACTGGAGCAGGTCCAGAGGAGAAGTAAGACTGATGGAGGGACTGGAGGGAAAGTCTTATGAGGAGAGGCTGAGGGAGCAGTGGTTGTTTATCCTGGAGGAGACTCAGAAGGTACCTTATCACTCCCTTCAACTACCTGAAGGGAGGTTGTAGTCAGGCAGGGATTGGTCTTCTNCAGGCGGGGGTTGGTCTTCTGTCCCAGGCAACTAGGGACAGGATGAGAGGGCAAGGGCCTAAAGTTGCACCAGGGGAGGGTTAGGTTGGATATTAGGAAGCACTTCCTCATGGAAAGGGTGATCAGACATTGGAATGGACTGCCCAGGGTAGCGGTGGAGTCCCCATTCCTGGAGATGTTTAGGGCACGTAGGTCCCTGGTTTGGCCGTTGTTAGGTCATAGGCTGGACTTGATTTTAGAGGTCTTTTCCAGCCTCAGTGATTCTCTGAAGTTAATGGTTGGTAACTTCCCAGGGAGTCAGATGCTGTTGTAAGAAGGAGGAATTCTAGTGCTTCTTTAAATATTTATCTTGATGTGCTGAATTTTTCACAAAGGTATTTAAGCAAAAAGGCACATTTTTGGCCTATATTTCGGGATCATGTTTTAAAGTCAGTTTATCCACCATTTCTGTTGCTTAAAGAAAATCTATGAATATCCCGATGAAAACCCAGAATTAAAATACTAAGCTATTTATACATAACATAAGGTACTAAAAATAATGCAAGATGAATATGTTGGAAAAGAGAAAATAAAATACTTGGAAAAATAGAAGTATTTCTGACTGGATGGTGTCTGTACAATATAGATATCTGAGTGTTAAATTTGTTATTTATCACCAAATGTGAGCTAACTCTATGGAAAACTGAGGCTCACCTTTCCACACGCAACTTCTCTTGGCTTTCTTTGTTAGCTTCATGAAGACAGTCACAGACATAATCGCAAACGTCTTTTTCTGCAAAAAGTTTTCAGAAGCTTTTTTTTTTAAGATTTTGCTTAGGAAATTAGGAGCTTTTTTATTATATTTTGTTTGGTTTTTGTTCCGGGTCTTTGCTGCTTTCCTGGTGTGTTCAGACTGAGCTCTGACAGAATAATATTGCTGTTGCTTTAAGCCCACAGTGTTGCTTTACATAGATATGGCCTGGTTTATACAGTTGCTTTAAATACACAATAAGAGAGTTCATCTCCATTTCAGAGGTTTATGACTGATCTCTGCCAGATTAGGAATGTTTGTGTTCTTAAGTTGCTTCACTGCAAAAATGTTTTGAATTGAGAGTCCCAAGCTGGAGATGGGGCCTTACTTGCACTCTCTGCAAATCTAATCCCTTTGCCACTAGAAAACTGTGGTTGTGCTATGGACCTCACATAGAAGAGGCTCAGTCCTCATCTGGTATTTCTGTGTAGCCCCCCCCATCAGTCACCCCCTTTTTAAATGCACGCCATTGAACTGATCTAAGGGTGTTGGCAAGAACATCAGAACCCCTGCAGAAATGTAGTTACTGGTCCTACTTTGCCTTTAAGGTTGGCTTGTTTTCTTTCTCCATAACTTTTTGATGATGAAATAACCTTGAAATAAACCATTTTGGGAAAAACCTTTCCACCAGCAGGCATAATGGCAACAAAAAAAGGGATTCCCAAAGAAGTTATTCTGGGTGCTCTTAAATGTCATGCTGGTGTAGGATTGGCTTTCTCATTTGAGATATCGGATACTGATTTACGTATGAAGCTGACAGATCGCATATCAGGAGTTCTGCAGGGCTGTGACATGGCCTTGATTCTATGATTCTATGACTTATGCTTTGAAAGTTAATAATTGATGTCAAGCATGGGAAGATGAAGCACGTGATTTACTATGTGGAAGAGACAGGTATACTTCTCCCTCCTGCCCCACATACCCTGGATGTTCCGCCTGCCCTCCTAGTGCCAGTTTCTGGGGATGAGAAGGATAGGGCTGCTTCTGTACACAGGAGTTGAGTCACCAGCTCTACCTGCCACCTTCACAGACAAAGAGAGGTGAAGCAGGAGGGTTGTCTGCATGAAATCACCTGGGTATCAGCCATTCCATCCCTAGACCTGTGGAAAGGAGATTCTTCCTGCTTGGTAAAAAGAACAGTGGGCAAAGAGAAGGTCATGTTGCAAGGATGACTGTTAATCTGTAGAGGCCAGGAGGGGATTTTCATGGGAAGAGCTAAGTTATCCAATCCTTCTTGATGTTCAGAGCAGCAGGCAGAACTGCGGCCCTAAGTGAGGCAGGTGAAGCATGAGCTGTATCAAGCTAAGGGCAGTGTAAAATGTACACATGTATGGTCAAGCAAGGCTTTTTCAGGAGTAAAAGACTTGTGATCAGTCTGTAGGCCAAACTGTGGTCTGAGAACTTTTAATGAGAGCTTAAGAAGGCGTGAGCAACCCATGATTTAAAGCTTTCTTCCTAGGGGGGACATTGAAACCACTCACTGGATTGAATTAGAGGTGGTTTCAGTTGTGGTACGGGTACATTCCTGTCAGGGGTCAGTGTCATCCTCATTGCTTGCCTGAAACAACTAATTCACAGCTGCTGTTCTTTGGCAGGGCTTTGCAAATGCAGATTGAAATGTAGACTGAGATGGTTTGTTTGGTAGAAACACAATAAAAAGTGAAAGAAATGGTTTTGAAGTCCAAGGCAAGAAAAGGTGAGACTTCCTAAAAAACAGAAGAAAATGTCTCCGAAGGTTTTGTAGTCGTGCTGCAGGGTTTTTTTTTTAAGGTTGAATAGAGGAAACAGTTTAATGCAGAACTAATTAATGCACATTCCTCTGGGGTGGAGTGATCTCTGCTCAGTCATACTTTCCTTAAGTAACTCGAGCAGATTAATCAGTGATCACCTTTCTTATTGAAGTGCTGAGTAGAGTTAGAGGTTTTAGATGATGATCAGTAGTTTTGTGTGGAATCCATGAACTAAAGGTACGTAATGTTGTAATAACTCAACATGAGCCAGCAATGTTCGCTTGTGGCCCAGAGAGCCAACTGCATCCTGGGCTGCATCAAGAGAAGTGTGACCTGTAGGTTGAGGGAGGTGATCCTCACCCTTTATTCTGCTCTCATGAGACCCCCCATCTGAAGTACTGCATCCAGTTCTGGAGCCCTCAACACAGGAAGGATATTGAACTGTTGGAGCGTGTCCAGAGGAGGGCTATGAGCATGACTGAAGGGCTGGAGCACCTCTCCTATGAGGACAGGCTGAGAGAGTTGGAGCTGTTCAGCCTGTAGAAGAGGCGACTCCAGGGAGATCTTAGAGTGGCCTTCCAGTACCTGAAGGGTGCAACAGCAAAGCTGGGTAGGGGCTGTTTCCAAGGGCTTGGAGTGGTAGGACCAAGGGTAATGGTTTCAAGCTGGAAGAGGAAGTCAGAAGGAAGTTCTTTATGATGAAAGTGCTGAGACACTGGGACAGGTTGCCTAGGGAGGTTGTGGATGCCCCCTCCCTAAAAGTGTTCAAGGCCAGACTGGATGGGGCCTTGAGCAGCCTGGTCTAGTGGGGGGTGTCCCTCCTGATTATGGGTGCGTGTGTGTGTGTGTGTGTGTGTGTGTTTTGGAACTAGATCTTTAAGGTCTCTTTAAACCTGAACCATTCTATGAATCTATGGATGTTCACAACACGTGCCTTTTCCTCACCAGATCAGTCAAGGGTTGGGAAAAAGATCAGCACTCCTGTTCATGTGCGGCTTCTGAAATGTAAATCATCGACAAAAATAAAAAAGTGCTTTCAAGTGCTTTCAGAAATACATTCTGAAAATAGAAATATGGGCAGGAAAAGTAATGCCTTGGATCATCCCAGCCATACATCTCTGCTTGGCTCAGCCTGTCTGACAGAGCGGTTAGGGTTGATTGTCAAACTTGGCTCAGGAATGTGGAGTTTCCCAAAAGAGCCAGAGTCAGGCAAGCAAAGTCCAGCTTTCCTTGTACAGTCAGTTTTGCCTTCAGGGCAGAGCTGCACACTGGCACAGCCCTGCCTTTGTGGGCTGGACAGACCCAAGCACTTGGGGAATGGTCCGTTCCTGCAGAAAAAGAGTTTGCTGTCGGGGAGCAGAGCTGATGGTTAGTGTGGTACTGGGAAGCTTGCACTCCCAGGAGCCGTGCTGCTGGCTTATAATATAGTGCCTCTAGGCTGAATGTGTGTGTCCAGTACCTTGGCACATTGAGAACTATTCGCTAGGGCTGAAAAAGTTGTGGGTCTTTTTTTAACTCTGTAAGCAGGAGCAGCTTTCCAGGGTATTACGTATGAGCTGCAGACTATTCCCAAGTTTCTCTAGGGGAAGGGGGAGGGGTGCAATTCCAAGAAAGCCACATGCAGCAAACCAATGGGCTGCTGCAGAAAGCTAAAACTGCTGCCAGAGACTGTTCACTGATTGTTGCTGGAAGATAGATGGCATAGAAGTTAAAATTCCTCTCCTGTCTGATGATCAACAGGACAAGAGGAAGTGGCCTGGGAATGTTTAGGTTGGACATTAGGAAAAACTTATTAATTGAAAGGGTCCGCATGCCTTGCAACAGGCTGCTCAGGAAGGGGTTGAATCTCTGTCCCTGGATGTGTTTAGAAGTCATGTAGATCTGGAACTTAGGGACATGGTTTAGTGTTGGGATTGGGACAGTTAGGTTAATGGTTGGACTCAGTGATTTTGAAGCTCTTTTCTAGTCTAAATGGTTCTATGATTCCATGATAAGGAAACTGAGGTCTGGATCTCTGTTTGTCTTATGCATAGTACATACATATAGTGTGCATAACTATCCTGGTGGTCTGTTAGCAGGGCACTGCATGGGCTGTCGTTAAGCTTGGCTATAAGCAGCCAACCCTCTGGAGGAACCACATGAGCAAGTGTCACCTCTCTGCTTCCTTCCTGCCAGACCTGTTGGGGTTTGGTAGCATTTCATACCTCATTTGTGACACTGAAGTATTACAGCTGGAACAATTGGAGATGTATAGCATGTTGTTCCTGCATTGCTCAGCATGCGGTCATTGTACACTGGTGTTAACGAGAGGCTATAGTTTGTGCTGAAGACATTTGACAACCTGTTTACTCCCTGCTCGTGCAGATGGCACCTACCCTGAGTTTGTAGCTTTTCCCAGACAGCCATCGAGGAGCTGCATCTGTGACTTACGCAATCAACAGCAAGATCCAGTTCTCTCTTACTTTATAGTAGAGCTTGGAGGGGCCTGTGGTACCTTGGTACTGTGTCTTCACTGCCATGCCAACCAGCCATTTTCTGATGTTTATCTTTGTGTACCCCACTATTCAGCAGGAAAATGAAAGTGTGACGATGAGACTAAGGTCAAAGTAGAGTGCTGGTGCTGTAGAACCCACCACCTGATCTGTTCTGTTCAAACATTTGCAATACACCTACCTGTCTGTTCTTGACTAAATGGAAGAGCCCGTGGGGTTGTAGTGGCTGCATTTAGTGCATGAGATTTTGTCATGGATAGTATACAGGAGGCTAGAATCTCGCTCTGGAACATGTGAGCTTTAGGTGACTGACTTTGATAGCTTTTTGTCTTTTAATTACTGCTTTATCTGTTTTATCCTTTTGGGGTTTATTGGTTTGGGGTTTTTTTTGACACGTGAAAGATTTGAGAACAATCCCTTAAGAAATGTTTTGCCCTAGCTAGAAACTTGGTGAAAATCTTCAGTATGAAAAGACTTGTTTTTGGAAAAGGGGAACAGGGGTGTTGTAAGACTATTGGTGCAAGAGGCCTGTTTCATTTATCCTGCTATAAAAAAACACTTGAATGGGTAAAGTTTTGTATGCTTTGTAGAGCTACATCCTACCCTTCATTTTGGAGCCCTATAGCTTCTCTTTACATTAAGCCTTGTTATTCAGGATCGTGCTGATATGAGGAAACTAGTATCACAGAGCTGGCGGAGCATTGCTGGGTAGTTTGTATTCACTGTGGCAAACTTCCTTCAACATTTGTTGGACTTTTATGGGGGAGCATCATGACCTCCTTCACTTGCTGGGAGTGCTGGAAGCACTTCATAAAATCTGGCCCTCTTCCCTGGGCAGGAAGTTTCCTTCAAACAGAGCAGGCTATTGTCCTTAAGTCTTTGAGTAAGACCTGAGTGCTGGGGAGCTCTTGTATGACTCTGTATAAATTGCACATTTTATCAAAAGCAGCAGCATCTATCTGCTGCAAAAACTATGCTTTCATCTCTGCCCCTTCTTGCCCACAACGAAATGTTTTAGCCATGCATTTACAAATCTGGGATGAATGAGTGACAGTAGTGTGAGGTCACCACAGCTGGAATTAGCTAACAGCATTTTCTGTATAGTTATGAGCCAGCAAAATCCAGTCAGTTTTTCTTATGAGGCCAGAATTTAACTCTCGTACTGAAAAAATTTGCATATACTGACAGGTCTTGTGGGTCTCAGGCTGTCTGTTTCAAAGCATCAGCAAAGAAGCCCCATGGTCTGGAAATGTGTTTTCAGCAAGAAATAAAAAATGCCTGAGCATCTCTCTGCAGTGAGCTAGAACAGGGGAAACGAATGGTTACTTCTCACTTCAGGGATTTTGCCATCAGGCAGGTGACAGCAAGCTGCTGTCCAAGTCTTTTGACTCTCAGCTGCTGGTGTCGGCGAGCTGGGTACCATGGTGAAAGGAGTGCTGTGTCTCTGAGGAGTTGTGCCATTGTGTAGAAGTACAGATTGCCAAAGATGCAGCTCAGGCATGGCAGCAGTGCTACAGTCTTCATGGCAGAAGAGATCTGGGACACATGGGCCATTGTCATGACACCTAGCCTGGGATGAGAGTGATGTTACAGTGAGGAGGGGTTTGGTGGCGTCTTCTGTGTATTCATAGTGCTCTCCATCAGCAGAGCAAGCCTCTCTTTTGTGTTTGGAACATTACAGAGGCTTTACAGTAACAACTAAGAAAAATACTACTTGAACCTTATTATTCACATTTCCTCTTGGGTGTGACTTGCAGCCTGATACTGCTTTTTACTTTGCCTGCCTGTTAATTTGTCCCTTCTGGAATGGTGATTTTGCAGCCTGTATTATTTACTATTTTTTCTACATTTTATTTTAATGGGACAACCTTTGTTTTCAGTGAAGCCAGTTTGGATCTTTGCTGTAACTTATGAAAGGAAAAGGTCTAATAGTATTTGATGGCATATATAGCATAAGTACATAAGTAAACATATCAATAAATGTTGCCCTGTTTGTATGTTTGACAACTTCAGAGGGAGTAGTTTCTATTTTACATGTCTACAGGTAACAATTTAGGGGAAAATCTGTTTTGCTCTGTACTGGCTTCATCACCAGGTTCTTCAGTAAGATCTGCCTTTTGAGGCATGAATACATTGAAATTCTGGTGTTAGTTTTAATTTTGTGGGAGGTTGGTTTAACTGTTGTAGAAAGAAGGATATTTTTATGACAAGGTGCTTTGTGCCTTGAAGAAGCTGTTGAAAAACAGACATGCCAATTTAAACATGACAGAAAAGAGTGTAGTACAGTCTGACACTTTGCAGCATGGATATGACAGACTGAGGAGCACACGAAGTTCCCCCTGCCAGCTTTTAGAAGCCCAATTAGGCACCATCTTCACTTGAACAATTCACATTGAACAAGAAGAGCAGATATCTCTTCTGTCTTAAACGTTTTCAGGTGGTGTGAGCAAAAGACAAGCTCCATGCTGGTCTGCTTAAAAACCCAAGATTTTCAGAGCCAGGCTTGACTGGTGCAAGAAAACACCTCCAGGAGTTCCTTGTAGCTGCTGTGCAGATACTTTGTTTTGGCTGGGATTTAATAACCTGTTCCAGCCTGGGATGCAGGAAGTTTTAAATAAGAACGTAATGGAAATGGACCTGAAAGTGCTTTTGGTAAATAGCAGTTCTGTTGTGCAGGTGCAGGTTGCTGCCACCACTATAGAAAAGGGACCATGGTGGTGCTGGGACGATTCAAGCAGGCTTTTCCGGTTGTGCGATTGCCAGATGGAAACCTCAGCAGCTTCACAAAATCTCCTCTTGAAGCACATGTTTGTAATGTGTTGTGTGACCAGTTTCTCGCTTCCCTTTGTAATAGAAGTTCTTAGCTGCTGCGCGAGGGCAGTGTGTGCAGAGCACCTGAGTGAGGTGGGAATCCAGCCGAGATATTTCTAACCATGATTTTTGCATGTGAGTTGGCTTTGTGTGGGAGAAAGAAGCTCATGATTCAGTTGGCAGTGATTCAGGATGAAACATTTCTAATGTATCTGGGGGGACATGTGTTAACTAAACAGTTTTGTTTTTCAGATTGCCAGTGCTGCAAAAATAGAGACTTCCAGATAAAGAACTTGTGAGGTGTCAAGGGCAGCATTACCGACACACCCCACTCGCTCACAGTGCTTCACCCAGGGATGCAGAAGGAAACAAAGCATGTGGAGCCCAAATGAAGTATGCAAGGTTTGTTTGTTTTTGTTTTGTCTGTTTATTGCTGAATGTATAAATTGGATTACAAAGCAGTTACAGGCCAAAGTCCAGATACAACCAGCTTAACATTTGCTTTAGGCTCTGGGTTTTAATGTTTTGTTCTGGCTGGGTGCCCTCACAACCCATAGTGAACATGAGCGCTGGGGGAAACATAGGCTGTTGGAATTGTTTCTCTCAAGGCATTTTTCCAACTCTTAATGATTCTGACTTCAAAATAGGTTATATTTACAAAACTTCAATCCAGACAAGCTCCAGATCTGTAAATAACATGGATGCAGTCCTCTATACTTAAAGAGGGAGCAGGAGGGGTTTAGGCTGTTTCCTGCTCAGTTGTTCAGTGTTATGATGTGGCAGATGTCCACCAAAGGAGAGGGGATGGAAGAGCAGTTCCTGGTATAGGCTGCATCCTTCCAGAATTAGAAAATTACCAGAAAAGAGGTGCCCTATAACTTTTGTCTTGCTGTTCCCAAAGGACAGAGCAGAATTGAAAGTTTAGTTCTGGTGATTGTTAGATACTTTTCTGCTGTAGTCACAAATTATACACATGGGATATGAGAGAGAAATGCTTTGGTGGAGGGTTGAAAGACCTGGTACAGCTGAGCTTATGGGAGGGCATGTTTCCCCTAACACCTTTAGCTTTGTCATGTGAAATGAAGAGGTTGCTTTACATATTCTGAAAGGCTTAATCATGATATTTGATAAAAGGGTGATGATAGTGTTTGCATGGTTTGTCATTATTTTTAATTGCTTCAGCATTGTTTGCCATTATTTATGCAAGATACCCCGTGTTGTTGTCAGTACTGTGCTATTTACTGCACTGTGTGTACCACTAGTTAACACCAAATCCAGATGTGTCTGGGCTTTTCAGCAGGAATCCACTGTGCAACCAGCCTGATAAAGTCACCATTTAGGAAGTTTAGGCCCACAGATAGTTTTGCATGTCACCAGGTTCTAGGGAGCAGGGTTGGACCTCAGCACGTCCAGTTCATCATCATTCCTTGTGAGTTTGTATTGATCATAAACATATCCAATGGCAAGGGCTGCACTCTCAGAGGAATATGGTCTCATCCTGTGCTACGACAGGATTGTTTCTCTTTGAGGATTGGACTAGATGATCTTCAGATGTCCCTTCTATGACACTCTGGTTCTTGTCTAGCAAAACAGTTTTGGGCAAAATGATGTTGAATAAACAAGGAAGCTGTTTAGTTGCATTTTTTCATCCTGACACCAGGCAGGTGACTCCTGGAGCTTATTGTTGCATGACATTCAAATAGTAAAAAACTTATACAAAATCATTTACTTCCCTTTGTAACCCACTCATGTCTTTTAGAATCAACGTAATGGACATTGCTATGTCTTTAGTGACTTTAGAATCCTGACACTTGAAAGGAAGTTTGGGCACCAGTGCCACAGAAGTAAATCTGCTCAAGCTCTGCATTTGCTGCTGTTTACTTAGCAGAGTATTTGGCCCATTCTTGTCTAAACTAGACAAGTTCTTTTTAAAAATAGCTTCTGTATTTGGGATATATTGTAAAATGAAAATAGATTGGCAGGAGAGAGCACTGTTTCATTCAATGTGTTTATGACAGTCTAGAAGCTGATGTTTATCCCCCTTTCAAAAAAGTAATACAAACTTACTGGCTCCAAAAACAGTCATCTTCAAGCTGATTTTAATAAAGGGACAGCCATGATGCTGTGTCATTGTGATTGATGCAAGCAGACTTACCAGTGCAGTGTGGTGTGCGTTGCCTCAGGTTAAAATGTTCACTGAGCTTTTAGGCTCTGAAACACTCATAAAGAGCCTTAATTTGTCATGTTAGTCAATCTAACTGGAGGCTTTTGTTTTATCTGTATTGGTAAAAGGAAGTAGTTGACCTGATTCTAAAATCTAATGAGACTAACATCTGTTTGGGCAGCGGGTCCCATAGTCATCAGAGCCTGCTGACAGGCTTTGCCATATTTCGGTGCTGTGAGGTAGATGCACTCTTTAGTGTCTTGTAAGGTCTTCAGCTTTTCAGCTGCCTGTATGTTTGGCATTTTGTTTGTGGCCACCTGCAGGTTCCCAAAAAGCAGTAAAATCCCAGAGCAAGTTTGTCAGTAGCAGAAGGGCAATTTGAGAATGATGCGAAGACATGAAAATGAAAATTAGGGCACGTGGATTCCTAATGATAAACATACTGAGAGCATCCTGAAATTATAAAGCAGCACACTGCATTAAAGTGCTCATTTGCATCTTGGCTAAGGCGGAGCTGCATTTTTGGGCTATCCCTTTAATTCTGCTATTTTAATTACCTGCTGACCAGTTCCTGGGGTGGAAGCAGCAGGAGCGGAGCCGGCAGCTGTTCCCTGACAAAGTGGTTTCTGTCAGACTGAGAAATAGGATTCCTAGGGTTACTTTGAAATGTGGGGTCTCCTGCTGTAGACCAGCAGGCTGATTTGAACAGGAATCTAATTAAAGACTCCAAGATGTTGAATAAAGCTCACAAGTGCCATTCCTTTGGTTTTACAACCTGAGATTACACAGTAACAAGTTTGATTGTTCCTGCATTGATGTTGCAGCTGAATTTTGGTATGGGCAGAGCTGTGCAGACTCTGTTAGTGGTGACAACCATTTGGAATACCTTAGTTGAATCAGCAGAGTAGGTTCTGGAGGTAGAGGTGGTTTAAATCATTTAGTGAGGAAGGTGGTGATACCCTGCAGGCTCTGTGCTTACAGTGTGCTTGGGAGGGGCAGCACATGCTGGGCACTAAGAAGCACAGAGATGTGCTTCTCTGGGCTCTGTGGGAGCAAGCCCATCTTGCCTTACTGGAGTTCCCACTGGATGGAGACACAAAGATTATTCCCTTTGCAGGGCCATGGGCTCTGGTTCCCCAGGTCTGATAGCTGCTTGGTTCATGTGATGGAGGAAGCTGCCACACATTGCACACAGGCTTCAAAGTGTAACTCTGCTTTTAGGTTTAGACCACCCAGAAGACACAAGCACAATCTCCCATAACATGCACTGACACTGGGGTTGCTCTGGTGGGTGATTTGTTGTGTGTGTGTGTGAGGTGTAGCAGACCTGAGTTTGGAAGAGAGTGGCTTAGCATGGGGTACAGACATACTGAAGGGTTGTAAGAGTGAAGATGTGCTGGGATGTCTGCACTGGATCTGCAATGGAAATTCAGCTCGAGGAAGACGGACACCTGATTTTTCAGAAGTGCCTCATTTGAAGCAAAGCTGATCTATAATTAAGCATGTTACTGTGTGCTTCCTTTAATAGCTATTTAATTATGGGCCAGCATTGCTGGCATATGTAATAAGACTGTGGTTCATTGGATGAGAAAATGCCAAATAGAAGTTTGTAGACCCAGGAGGAAAACCCCTCAAATCAAGAGGGTAATCAAACACAAGGAGAGGAAGGTGGACCAGCACTTTCATACAAAAACCATGGAGCAGAACAGTCTGTACATTATGGAAACAGTTTTTAAGTGTTGGTACCATCAGTACACATTCAAACTTCATGTGAAACAAGGTGATGACATCGCAGAAAAAAGTTTTGTGGCTGTTTGGACAAAGTCCTGTGACTGATGTTCATGTGCTAGTATAAGAGGAAAAGTACAAAACAAGGCTGAGGGAGCTCTGTATTCAGGAGACAATTTCCTATTAACAGGCAGCAATGGATAAACTCAGTAAAACTGAGTCATGTATTTCCCCAAAAATTTTTGCACTGTAAATCTAGAAGGAATACATAAGGCCCTTAAGACTTCAAGTCAAGATAATATTCCTATCTCCAGAGCTGGCTGCTGTTGCTTTCTAGTCATACATTAATTTCCCCATTATCTTGGTGCTCCTCTCACAGCCTCATGCTCTCCTCCCCGCAGCCCAACTGTCCTAGCAGCAAGGACCTTCAACTTTACTAAAGATGACACCAAAAAGTTAGACATGCCTGACAAAGGTCAGCAATGCTGACCAGCAGCCACGGGGCACCTCTCCCTGTTGCACATACCCAGTTGGGAAATCCTGTAAGTAGGCACTGCTAGCAAGATGCTGTGATGAAAAGAGCACAGTGTTTTTTTAACTGAATGAGGTTGTTTGGGTTGGCCATGGGAAAGAGAATGAAGCCTCCCTGGGATAACTGTGTAGATGCTTGCACTTTTTCTGCAGGCAGCAACATATGGTTCATGCTGGAAAGCTCATCCTCCTTATGCAGATCATGAGGTGGTAGGGAGTTGGTACATGTTGGGAGCACGACTGATATGTAGTTAACATCACCCCAGGATTTTCCTGCTGTGTATGGCAAGGCCTTGAGCAGAACTGGTGGTACTCTGTATGTGAGCATGAGAGCAGAAGGGGAGTACTTGTGTTTATATTTCCCTGACAGGCATTTTAGCAGCCCTTGCTGTCAGGTTTGTTCTCCCACCTGAGCCTTACCACTGTTGTCAAGAGGATTTGGGTATCTTTGCTCGAGGTTTCTGACAGCTGCTGCATTTTGTCTGCTCAGAGGTGCTCTCATCCTGCTGAGGGAGAATAAGCTCTTATTTCTGCTCTTTCCAATGTTCTGTGATACCTTACAGCATGGGCTACTCATTAATATAGTCTGTTCTGATGTGTCAGAGAGGACTTAAAACTCTGTGTATCCAGTGTTCTCTATAGGAACCTGCAGCTGGTTTTGTATATGGAGCTAATTTCTCAATAAAATCGTGTTACTCTTTCATATTTGAGAATGACATTTTAAAATCACTGTGTAATGCAGGATAGTGCTAAATAGGAAAATGGTATTGGAAACAGAAGATCCCAAAAGGAATGATGCTTAGTGGATATTGAGTTATCTTCACTTGGAAACTGTTTCTGGTTCACATGCTCGTGCCTTGCACAGCCCTTGACAACTTATGAAAACATTGTGGATGGTATTAAAAAGAAACTTGTAGGGTAATTCTTCTCTGTAAATGATAACATTTATGATAGTGATGCCTCTTCAAAAATGCTTGCTGTTATAAGCAAACTTAGTGCTTAGTCCAGTCCCAGTGTTGTATGTGTTTGTGTGACCTGAAATTGTCATTAGTGCTCTGTCTCTGATTTTGATGCTTTACAAATATTTACTGCTGGAACTGTACTCAATTAGAAAGTTTAATAAATAAGACTAAAAATATCTTAAAAAGAAAAAAGCTCAAACACATAGAGTAGTTTAGTTGTTCTAGAGTTCATCGCAATACTAAAGTGATAGAAGATTCTACATTGCTGCAGAATTTAGTTTTCAGGTGGCTGTAGGCTCAGCTCATTCATTAAGGTTTTGCATGAAAGGTTTTTTCTTAAGTCCTGAGGTTCAGTTGCTGTTTAGGCTGTCCAGAAGTGGGTAGTTTGCGTATGAGTAACAGCTGTTGTTAGAGTCCTGTATCCAGTTGGAAAGATATTTGGCCTTGGGTATATTTTTTCCCTTTAGATGTTCCAAACCATTTGATTTTCAGAAATACTCTTTCTTTGAAGTCTCTATGGTATGTACGGAGAGGTGACAATATGATTGCAAAACTCCCTTTCATTTGGGGCTTGAGTTGAGTTGGAATGGAAACCAAAGGGTACAGCCCACTTTCCTGCATTGCTGATAAGTGATCTTGCACACTGGTTGCTGAGGAACAATGGAGTTTTAATGTTGTAGGTCTTTCCCTGCACTATTAAAATGTGACTGGTGTAAGAGCTGCTGTGTTGGATTTTGCTGGGTATGAAGCACTGGAAAGGTCCCAGCATGGTCCAAATCTCCATTACAGCAACCCAAAACTCAGCTAACCAAGCACTGAGCCTCCACTGAAGTAACCAGCACTGAACTGTCCAGGGAGGGACAGAAGTTGCATGGGGTATTGAAAGCATCAGAAGCGATGATTAAAGCAATCTTATTGACTGTTTCAGTTTTGTATTTCGGACTGGTTTTTCTTTACCCTTTTCTGCTTTATGAGTTGGCACAATAGATGAAATTCTGCTGCTATTGAAGTGAATGGGAAAATTGCCATCAGTTTTAATGGGAGCAAGATTTCACCCATGGTGCTTTAAGGTGGTTTGAGTATTCATACAGATGTGTGCATTTTATGATTCCTTGGTCTGTAGGTAATAGTGGAAGTGTTCAGTATCTTTTTAGGTACCTGAAGAAAATTATGCTTTATTTTAGAGCTGGAACTTTTATCTAGTTACAGCGACTCTTGCACTGATTCTTCTCAAAGCTTCCTTTTCCTTTTTTTGCCTATGAGAAAGGGTGTTTTACCGGCAGACTAATTTTCACTTAAAACAAAAAATTCAGTGTCTCCTGACTTTGAAGCTGCACAGTTACAGTGCTTATATTTCTTTGCTGCTTAGCTGGCATGTTTTAAGTATTCCAACAGCTATGTTACCTCTGTGTACTGAAAGATAAAGCATCACATGAAATCTTTTGGTAAAGGACTTCTGTCTCAAAAAACTCCCCCAAAGATTGTTATGGACTGATATGGATGTTCTCCTGATTGCTGTCTGGAAACAGGCCTGCTAGTTCCTTTACTGTATTGGGCAAAGACTTGCAAGACATTATTACATGTAAAGTGTGTGTCAGTATAAACTTCTTGTGTAGACCTCAGTGTAGACTTCTGCTGTTTTTCCCTAGAAAATAATAGTATACACATGTCTCATATTGATTCTTAGCCTAGGACACTGATGTCAGATGTGTTTTCCTCTTTATTACACTGAATTTTTAGTCTGTCCTCTGCCTGATGCAGTAGGAACTTATAGGAAGAGCATGGATGCTTTTGAGCATTAGAGCAGAATCGCATACTAACAGGATGGTATCTGAATAGAACTGGGGGTAGTTTGTAGAATTATAGAATTTGGATTCGTTTGGATTGGATTTGGTTGGTTTGGATTGGAAGGGACCTGTAGAGGAAGGGAGGTCATCTGGTCCACTGCCTCTGTAGTAAGTAGTGACATCTTCAACTAGATCAGGTTGTCCATAGTCCTCTCCAGCCTGTGTCAGTGTTTCACCACCCTCATTGTGAAAAATAGCTTTCTTATATCTAGTCTGGATCCACCATCTGTCAGTTTAAAACCATGACCCCTTGTCCTGCTGCGTAAGGCCCTGATAAAAAGTCTATGTCCGTCTTTCTCAGCAGCTGTCTTTCATGAGACAGATGACAAGGAAGCTCTGGCATGTCCTTCTTTTCCATAGCCATTACTTGAGAATTTACCACCCATCAATCTTCTGCTGTCTTGCTTTCACAGCCACCCCAGGCCCCACCCCTCCATAACCACTATAGATGAACCATGACATTACTGAGCAGTGTTCACCCCTTAAAGCGTATTTCCAGGTGGCACATCACCAACGCTTCCACAGCTTTTTGCCTTGTTCATCCTTTTTTTGCTCCCAGAACCCAGAATCTATGCTGAAGAAGGGAAGCCTTGTTTGTGCTTGTTCGCTCATTCCTTGCATCGAGAGCAGCATCTGGGCTGTTTGAGGAGCTCAGCAGATTGCTGCACTAGAGCTTAGGAAATGATTGTAAGATGTCTCTGTTGGTTGATTTCCTGTGTATCATTTCCTGTGATATTTAGCTAAAGAATAGCCCTCTCTGTTAGACAGGCATAAATCACCTGCACTATAATGCTGCCATAGAATATGAAGCCGTTTGTTGAACATGCAGTGAGGCTGCAGTGCTCTCTGTGAATACTGTGTTAGATAGACAATGTAGCGGTAGCTTTCTGGAAAGTCAAAAGTGAAATCCTGTGGGAGAATTAACTAATGGATTTGTGGATATTGGTGTCTTTTGTGATAAGTATTTCTGGCTTCTGAAATTCTTTTGGAACACAGTGATTTTTGAGCTAATTTACTTATCCTCTACTTTTGCAGGCTCTAGTTTCTTCAAGGCTGTCTTTGTTCTTCTCAGAATGTTTTTCATTCCTTTTAAAATACTGTGAATGTAGATCAAAGTTCTAACAAACAGTCCAGGATTGGCTGTATACCCAGGTCCTCACAATCAGTATTTATTTAATCTATATATAACCAATTGATTCAAGTGGTTTCAGGTTTTGTGCAAGGCAAGAAGCTATTTCTGTGTGTTGGAATAAAAGCCACAGTGTTGAACAAACTTTTGATTATTCACAGAAGTTGGAAATGAAAAGATAATTGATTTCCAAAGCTTTTGTTCAATCACTAAAGGAAGATATACAGTTAAGTCCAGGAGATAAAGGGTTGTTTTTGGATCTTGTGGTGAAAAACACAGAATTATGTTCATGTTTGACAGTTTGTTAAATTAGGAGGGTTGGACTTGATGATCTTTGGAAGTCCCTTGAACCCCTAACATTCTGTGATGCTGTGATGAATATATTGCAAGGGCAGAAATGATCACTATGTTACTGTAGATTGATTTCCTGAATTGCACAGATGGCAGTTCTGAATGTGTTTTCTTTCTGAAGAAACATTACTTCACATTTATATTTTTAAAATACAGAAAATAGGCTGCAGTACTTGATAGACTGGATGATTAGTATACGTCTGTAATTACACCCACCCCACCCCCAACCTTGCTTTGCCTCTGCTGCTGGTCTCTGCTGGAGACTGATTCTTCTGAATGGACCCATGAGTCTGACCCACCACACCCCCTTCCAGATTCCTGCACAATGGGATGAAATAAGCAACATATGGTGCTCTGCTAGCTGCTGCTTTTCTGCACTTGGACAGACAATGCATAACGTGAAATCCTTTCCTGCTGAATAAGGTGTGCAGCCTATAGGAAGAGATGAGATGAAGCATCTAAAACCAAATCCATGCTGAGTGGTGAACAGGTTGAGAGCAGTCCCAAGGAGTAGGATTTGGGGGTGTTGGTGGATAAGAAGCTCAACATGAGCTGGCGATGTGTGAGAGCTGCCCAGAAAGCCAACCCTGTCCTGGGCTGGATAAAAAAAGTGCCATCAGCACGTTAAGGGAGATGATTCTCCCTCTCTACTCTACTCTTGTGAGATCTCATCTGGAGTAATGTGTCCCCAGTATAATAAAGGGACATGGAACTGTTGGAGTGAGTCCAGAAGAGGCCACAGGGATGATCAGAGAGCTAGAGCACCTCTGCTATGAAGACAGGCTGAGGGAATTTGGGCTGTTCAGTCTGCATGAGAGAAGGATCCAATGAGGCATTATAGCAGCCTTTCAGTACCTGAAGGAGCTGCAGGAAAGCTGGAGAGGGATTTTTTTATGAGGGACTCCAGCAATAGGAGAAGATAGAGAGCACATTTAGAATAGATCTTAGGAAAAAATTCCTCCCTGTGAGGGTACTGAGGCCCTGGAACAGGTTACTCACAGAAGTTGTGGCTTCTCCATCCTTCTAGTGTTAGATGGGGCTCTCAGCAGCCTGATCTAGAGAGAAGTGTCCTTGCTCATGGCAGGGGGATTGGGACTAACTGATCTGAGGTCCCTTCCAAACTAAGTTATTTTATGATTCTAACTTGGGGTAGCTCAGCCTCATCCATCCCTTGGCCACTATTCTGCTTGAAGAAGCCCCTTGTCCAGGCACCCTGGCTCTTCAGCCTGGCTTTCCCCCTATATCTCTGCCCTCATCTGGGCATTGGATACCACATCAGCACATCACTTCTGGATTTGTAAATGAGAAGCCCCCATTCCTTATAATGCTGTGCCCTGTGTAGTTCATGGATTGTTTGAACGTGATTTGCCAGGCAGTAGCAGGTGTCACTCAGCAGTAAACAGACTGATTTTTGAACAAGTTATGATAAGGGAAAATCATCAAATTGTCCTAGATGAAGTCTTGGCACCACTGAACACCCTGGGGATTTTACTGTCACTTAGGTCTGTGTCAGCGTTCATCTGCTGCTGCTTTCTTCTCTCTTCCCCTGCTCTTGGTGACTTAGAAAGGTCTGTCCTGGTGAGACAGAGATGTTAATCTGTTTGTGCCTCTTGAAACAGTAAGGGAGGGTTATTAACAGAATGATATTGCTGGTTAAACTGCTCTGAAATTTTAAAACCAACTTTTGTAACTGAAAGAATTTGGAAACATGACAGCCTTACTGCTTCTGTCTAGACTGTGGAAAGAAAAGAGCGACTGGGAAGCGATAGCTTATTTTTTGGCTAAAAGTAATGTGTTCTTCGTGTCATACAGAAAACTGACTTTGTCCTCAAGATCAGTTTTCGTTAGGAAAGAAGCCCACCCCAAACTCTACTGTCAGCTAGGGGATTTTCTTTTTTTCCAAAAGGAGTGTATGGAAAATTTACGCTATGATTTTTCCCCAAATGTAGTCTAAATCTGAAAAAAAGCTTTTTTTTTTTTTTTTTAAAGCAAATACAGTATTAAAACGTTTCAAAGCTGTTAGGCATGAGCTGTGTGTTATTTATTTGGAACTGATTGCTTTTGCCTGTTTTCTGTAAAAATGGATCCAATCTGCTGACAATTGCAACAACCATTTTCTGTTTCATTTTGGCACAGTCCGTTACCAGAGGCTTTTAGCACCATTGTAAAGGAATAACACATTATTTTCCTCCTACGTTGCCTTTTTTCACCATAATCCATTTGTCTAGGCAAAGTTCCTAATGCAGCAACCTGGCCATACGTGTCCTTACACTTAGGAAGCTTTCCGTGACATCTATACAAAGGTTTCCTTACTGAAAGTCAAGCTGATTTTAGTTCTTGAGCAGGAAGGGGGTTGAACACTGGAACAGGTTGCCCCAGGAGGGAACTGAGGCCCCATCCCTGGAGATCTTCAAGGGGAGGCTGGACAAGGCTCTGGTCAACCTGCACTAGTTGAGATTCTCCCTGCTCACTGCAGGAGGGGTGTGGACTGGATGGCCTTTGGAGGTCCCTCCAACCTGGGCCAGTCTGTGATTTATCGTCTCTCCTTGATGAGGCTGGCCAACAGCTGATCTCAAATCTCTCTATAATGACCTTTTATATACTGAAAGAATATCCTGCTTTGCTTTTTCTGGTTCTCTTTTGCCAGTTTTTTTTTTCCCCTTCATATTGCCTGTCTTTTAAATAACTGAACAAAGTGGTTCTCTAAAAGTTGCATCAACACTGAAAGCATTATCTTTGATAATTTTAATAAATTGAATGATATTATAGTTTAAAGAAATGCCTGTATCTTTTTAGTTGTAGTCTAGTTCTTCTTTCTTGCATGCTTGGAAAAAATCTACTAAAAGAGAATAAAACCAACCAGGATAAAACTGTTCATTTGCATGAGGAGACTAAATAGAAATGTTTTTCTATTATTTAAGGAAATTGTTTGAGCTATTTGCAAATTTCCTAGTAATTATCCTTACCTGTTAGTGTTCTATTCCGTGAATTATTTGGTGGGGTTGCTTTTCAGACAGATGGGAAAATGTGGACTTCCTTTTGGTTCAGAGTTGCATCAGTGTGAGAGAGGCCAGAGCAGTTGTTTTGCTGGTAAAGATCAAGAATGTGCTGCGTATTCAGAAGACTTTATTGTCTAAATTCAGTAGCATAATGTGGGACAGTGCTGGCTAAAGCAAGAGAGCTGGTAGGTGGATATAATTACAACACATTATCAAGTGTTGAACTGTTTAATTGCCTTTCTGTATGTGACACCTACACATCAAATCTCCCTCCTTGTGCTTCTGAGAGAAGCTGGGCTCTCAGACTTTTCTCTGTAGGGTTCCTACATGCAAATGCATTTGGATGTTTCGGGTGAGATAATGGAGCCCTGGGAGATGTGCTGTGCAGTGTAGAGTGTGTCAGGGAGCAGCAGCAGGTTGGGGTGGGGTTCCTGTTGGCAGTTAGTGCTGCGACCTGCCTTGGTCACCAGATAACGGCCAGGAGTTGTTAGAGCAGGTGCAAGTAAGCCAGTTCCTCCTGAAGTTTTGCCTTGTGATGCTGACATCTGTTGGAAAGCCCCCTGCAGGGGCTGAGCTGGTGCGAAGAAGGATGCAAAAGAGCATGGAGAATTGTCTTTCAGGTGAGCCATTCTTAGTGACTTTAGAAAAGGACCTCATGTTGGCCTTCTCTGCGGTTCAAATCCTTAAAGTGGTTGGGGAAAGGTCTTGTGGTGGTGAGGGATACAGACAGGAAGATGGGTAGAGCCAAACAGACAGCACCTCACTCCAGTCTCCTCTGTGCTGTGGTAGCATGATGGTTTGCATCAGCTCTGGAGTCCCTTTGCTCTTCTTGGCTTGTGATTAGGATACAGTTGTGTCTGTCCTCTATTTTCAGGGTAACGAAAGGCCCAACAGTTCTGTTATCACAGTGTGTTTAGCCTAGGAGGCTTTCCAGAGGCAGGAAGTTAGTGAGGTACAAGTACCTTTATGTCACAGGGGACAACGGATCTTAGTGTATTATCTGTTAGGGTACTTACTGCACACTCCTCTGTCTAGTAAATAGCTCATATGAACTGCTTTATTGTGTTCTTTAATATCCTCTTACCATGGAAGACAGAGCTGTGCAGTTTACTCAAAGCTAGTTTTCATGTTGTGACAAAGACAGAAAAGAGAAGTATAAGCAGAAGTTCACGCTCCTAGCTGGGTTAGGCACAGGAACTTCAAGTCCAAGGATGTGTGTGGGAGAAGCACACACAAACCTGCAGGATGACAGCATGCCCATATGGCTGTCTTGCCGGCAGTGGCTCCAGCATCCTCAGCTCTTGTATGAGAGATTTGTAGCACACAGCTGTAGCAAAAGACGTTACCCGTATCCTAAAGGGCGGGTCACAAAAGCTGAGTGGTGCCATAAGATAAGGGTGTGGGGAGGATGGGATGGGTGTGATGGATGGGGCTGTGCATCTCCTCTGCTAGGAGCCCAGCCCCGCTTGCTGCTTTGGGCAGCTGGCTTCAGAGCAGCACCTGCAGCAATGCTGAACCACTGAACCGAGTGGGAACAACCCCACTTCCCACGTCTCCTTGTGTGGATAGCTGGATCAGTTTTAGGCACTCATTTGTGGGCTGAGCAACAAGTAAGGAGCACAGGACCAAGTGGGCTGGCTGGCAGGGGCTGCAGGGAGCAGTGCTGACTCAAAGATGGGGAACTTCTTGAGGAGGGGAAGTGGCAATGGGGGAAATCATTCAGTGGATTAGATTTGCAGTACTGATGTGAGAGTAAGGCAAGATGGGAAGAGAAGGTGGTGAAGAATAGCTGGAAAAACAATCCCCAAAGCACAGAAAAGAAAATAACTACATGGTATAGCTTGCATTTTATAGTCACTGGGTGAGCACCAAGGTAAGCATGAAGCAAGTCTGGCTGAGAGACAAGGTTTGCATGTCCTTTGTACTGCTTGGCTGTACCCCCTTGTCACTCAGCCTGGAACACACCTGAACTCCTGCACCAGGCCACATCCATAGGGATTCTTGTAGCTGTAGACATATTTTGAATTTTCAGTGTGGCTTTTCCTTAGGTAGCTTTCATATGGTCCAGCCCCTATGTGCAGATGTTTCTTATCTTGGCAAAGGAAGCAGGCAAGTAATTTCGAGGCAGACAGGATACTCTTATCTGGTGCTCTCCTTTTTTCAATTACTGCAAGATGTGCAATTTATGACAAAAGAGGAAGGGCTTATTTCCAGGAAAATTAGCAGCTGAAAGTGTGAATGAGTATGTTACTGGGGGTGGGGAAGCCCTGAAACAATCTTTTAGAGTAGCTTGTATCCTGTGCTCTCATTGCAAGATTGCAGGTGTGGATGTGTCCTGACTGCAGGGTCACTCAGGAGAGTAGAGGGTATGGCTATCTGTGGCACTTATTCACAGCAGGGTGAATCAGCCTCTGGAATACCTGGGTCATTCTACTATCTGTAGCACATACTTGTATTGCAGGGTAATTTACTAAGTTAGCTAAGATCAGAGGAGATTAATCTTTCCCTTCACTCTTTCCTTGCTGCAGAAGGGCCATTCAGCAAACATCAGGACAGTGCTTTGCCCAATTTAAGGCTGTGTGAGAGCCGACTTTGCCATATGCTGTCTCTGAGGAGGAGCTGATATCGGCTCTCAGCCCCATTCAGTTGCTGCACATATGGAGTCAAAATGGCATGGCAGCCCATCTTTGTCCTCAGTTGTTTATGGCTTGTCATAGTTTCAGGAGATGCTGCAATGTTCCTGGGGTTCTTGGAATTTTTTGTCACCTCGGAGCACCATCATTCTAGTGTATGAAGCTGTAGAGCATTTTCCTGATACAGGGATGGCACAGATATTTTTGCTAAGACATACTCCCTTTTTTATTAAAAAAACACCCCAACTTTAATGTTTTCATGAGTTTTCCTTTTTTGTTTTGCATTATGATCTATTGCTCTACTTCTTACAGAGCTTAACAGGAGACTTTTATCAAAACCTTTGGTTAACACTACATGTGTTTTCCAATGAGTTGTTTCTGCAGACCAAACCAGCTTGTTGATGTGTCAGCTGCAAACGTGAGGCTGGTGCACAGAGTGGCAGTAACTTGGTGGTTAGAAGCTGATCCTGGAGGTGTGTACATTTGCATGACTCACAAGAGGAAATCTCTTCCTTTTTTGAGCTGTAGAAAACTCAGTCAGTGTTACTGCACTTCGCCTTCCTGCAGGTTGTTCCCAGCAGTCGTACAATTATAAGCGTTCACAGTGATAGTCAGAGCCTTCCACCAGTGTTCCTGTGAAGCTGTGAATCACACTTCTGTCAAGATGCCTCTTGGTAGACTGAATGATCAATGGTAGCTAGAGATATTTGTGATAAATTATGACATGAATGTGAGCACAGTTTGAATTATAAGGTAAAATAACATAAACTCTCTTTGATCTGCAGAATAGGTTGTATTTATTGAGCTAATGCTTCTCACAGAGCTGGGATGACGTGCTGTACTCAGAAAGGAATGGTTTTGTCCAGCTCTGTGGCTGGCCTTGTTAGAACCTGCTTGTTATCGGACTGCTTTACCAAACCTGACAGAGAGATTAAGTAATATTCTTTTCCACTTGCTGTTGGAGAAGCTAAAAGTAATTAAAAGATGCAAACCAGTGGTATTAAATCTGGTATTTGAAGCTGGGAGCTGCTGCCTGCATAGGCAGGGTTTTAAACAAGTCTTTGTTTTGTGTGTGCTTTCCTTTGTTGTCACTGGGGCTTCTCAAATCATAGTCCATTAAAGTGAAATTAATCCAAACCATGAATTTAGGGACTTAAAGGACACTGTAAGACCCAATAGTTTCTCACTTGCTTGTACAGAAGTGGTTGTGTTGGAAGGCAGTCTCACGGCCTGGTTGTTTATTTGAGCAGGTGAGCAGGAACTGGATGTTTCTTCAGAATGATTTTAAAATCCTGATGAATAGATGCTATTGCTTTATACTTGTAGGGTTTTTCTTTCTGTGGAAAAACTCATTAAAGCAATAGCTTTAACTACTGTAGGGAGCACCTGCCTCTCTCTTCCTTACTTCATAAGATGATAAAGGAGGTTTAGATGGTGTGCTTTGGTACTAAGAGGTTGGTATGGGCAATGCATCTCAGCTCTTGTTTTTCATGACTACCTTGCTTCCAGGACGGATCCTGGGACATTTTTTTGCTTAGAGGGAGACCACGGTGATGCAGAATTGCTCAGGGATCGCAAAATGAGACCAGTCTTACAGACTTCTCCCTTACCCAGTTCCTGACTGTGGAAAAATGTATCTGCTTCTGTGTCTGTGTTAATTTTTAAGCTGAGCCTGGGGAGGTCTGTATGGCAGCAACAGCTTCTGTTTTCATTTCTGAAAGTTGGCTCTTGGGTTCAGATGTTGGTGTAAAAGTGGACGTAGCCATACCTGGTGCTCAGCTGGTGGTTGGCTTCATCTCCAAGGTCTGTGCCTACACGTAGTTTGCTTATGCAGAGGCTTGGTCTGTCTTCTGTACATTAGGAACTCTGCTCCTTTTGTTGTGAGGCTGCTCAGAGTTGAACTGAGAGGAGGGGGGGGATGAGGAGTGACGCGAAGACATGAAGCACATTTGTTTTACAGATATACAATTTCTGATGAAAATTGGAATTGAACATTTAAATGTATTTAAGAGGGGTAGAAAAAGGTTTTGTTCTTAACTGGCTTGTGATGATGCTGTCAGGGCCTCACACATCACCAGGACAGATACATCTCAGAAGTGTCCTGTGAGTACTTTGCAAGCTGAAGGGCTTGATGCCATCAAGGTCTTAAGGTGTAGCCGACCATCTGCACAGTCAGACTGTTGTATTCTTCTCTTATTCCACCTCCTCAGTCCTTTTTCTCTTTCTCACATATGTCAGCAAATGTTTTTGTTTTAGTCAGTGCTTTTGTTAGCAGGTAAAAAGCAAGCTACTGTTGTCCTGTCTGCACACTCACCCAAAAGCCAGCTCCAGGCAGCATGTTCTGCTCCCATTTCTGCAGCAAAACTGAGTCGCATTGAGCTCTTTGCTTCTTAATACCCCTCAGTTAATACTCTGAGCTCCAGTGCTCTGCATGAGAAAAGGCTGGGTGAAAACAGCATTTTCTACATACCCCTTCCCAACCCCAGCACAGAACTCCTTGTGTGTATTTGCACTTCACAAATATTTCTCCTGCTCCACATCACACAAAACAATGCTGTCTTGATTTCATGCTTTCTTCTCTGTAGGCCGAATGTTTGTGTTTAAGACTTGATTAGTTAAAGCACTTGGGAAAATTAACTGAAGTAGACCCTGCCTTTTTCAATGGCAAAACAAAACATGAGGTAGTTTGAGTGGAACCAGCGTTTATCTTGCTCGCAAATGAAGGCTCAGCTAATGCTCTGCACATTGTTATTGTTTACTTTCCTTTTACTGCATCAAATACATTAATATGCAGCAGGCATCCAAAGCTCATCTGAGAGACAGCCTGAACTGCTGCTTTCAGCAAGGTTTGTTTATTCTTAATAACTTTTTAGTAGATCAGTTGATTAATTTCTGCAGGAAGGTAGGATGTGGATTGCCCTTGGACACCTGTTGTATCTATTGAGGAAAGCTCTTCCCTCTACTACTCGCCTTGCTGCTGGAGAGGAGTTTTGCCTCTGGCTAGCTACAATCTGGCTCTTGAAAGGTTGGCATCTGGTCCTGGTAATGTTACCTCTGTTACCAACACTGTTCAGTAACTTTCAGTAGTGCTAATTGTTCTCATAGAGCATTTTGTAATGGGTGTCTGGACTGCCAGCCCATACCCCCTCAGAGCACAGCACCCAAGTTGTTTCCCTCCTGCGGGCATTGGTGGAAGGGGAAGCAAACCTCCCTGGTCCCAGCAGAGTAGTCATGAGGGCTTTTTGTTCTTGTAAAGCCTGCAACAAGGCTTCCAAATGAAGGCTGCATAGGCATGAGTCTACATGTGCTCTCCTGCAGGCTTCTGGGCTGTTCTCAGCCCACCAGGACAGAGCCCCTGGGCTCCTGCATGATCAGAGGGGAACATGGTACCTTTGGTAGGAAACTGGTAGCTTGCATCATTTAAAAATAATAGAAGAAAGATCGGAATGGGGCAAGTCAATCTGAAAATGTGGTCCTAGGACTGCTGCCTTTAAAATGTATGTTGTTTTCTCATGTTAAGGTGACAGGCTGTGTTTTTTTAACCACCAGTGTACTTCAATCTGTGAGAAAACTGTGATCTCTAGTTTTTCATTCCACTTAAGAATTCAACAGGGGGTTTGGTAATGCTAAACCTTGAAGTAGTGGACTAAGCCTTGCGTTTACCTGACAGACATGTGTGAAGGTTTCTGATCTTGCTCCCTGTGGCAGGCTAGGGAGGTGAGTCATTGCAAAGGATGTTTAAATATTCCCAAGAACTGAGGTTTGGTTGGTCCTGCCAAGACCCGCTGCTTTGGGCCTCTGCCAGCCACCAGGACAGTGTCTGGCAGTACTGGTGGGTCTCTGGGTGAAACAGCCATTTCCTCCACTGCCAGGGTTGTGGGGCTTTGCTCCCGGGATGAACCTTGAGAAAGGGCAAACCACCTGGGGTTGGTCAGGCCAGACCCTTAAAAAACTCAGGGGGTGGGCTGGGCTGTAAAACCTGGTTAATAAACACCCTGTTTTACTGGCCGCACAATGTGCAAGACCTTTAGAAGCCTTCTTTATTTGCCACCCCGATTGAACGACAAGTCATCATCACCTTTTCGATTTTTATTTTCTTCTCTTTCATCCTCAGATTATTCTGGCAAATGAAGAGGAAATAATTCTGGCAATCATTTATTGAAGGTAGCTAATAAAACAATGGAAGGATGTAGGCTGAGGCATAAATGGGATATTGTGACAGATGTAGATGATTATTAACCAGCTGATGTTTCCGCAAAGGTTTCTCATCATAAACACAGCATGGAGTGACTCTTGGTGTATGAAAGCAAAGGTTTTATGGAAAATCTGAGTGTGGCTTTTTTCTTCAACATCCCATTTCCTGCTTTAATGGATAGAGTGTGAAACTTTCATGCAAATAATTTGGAAAGGATTATTTTACATCTCTGACATTAAGTACATGCTATAGCCCAGGAGCAACATACCGAGGAAGGATTTCTGCCACAACAACCCCAGGCAAGCTACAGGCTTGGGGATGAGTGGCTTGAAAGCTGTCCAGTGGAAAAGGACCTGGGGGTGCTGGTAAATAGCTGGCTTCATGTAAGCCAGCTGTGTGCTCAGGTGGTCAAAAAGGCCAATAGGATCCTGGCCTGGATCAGGAATATCATGGTCAGCAGGAGAAGGGAAGTTATTGTGCCTTTGTACTTGGCCCTTGTGAGGCCTCATCTCTAATGCTGTGTTCAGTTCTGGGTCCATCATTATAGAAAAGACATGGAGATGCTGGAGCATGACCAGAGCAGAGGTACTAAGCTTGTGAGGGGTTTAAAGAACAAATTGTAGGAGGAGAGGCTGAGGGAGCTGGGCAGGTTTAGTTTGGAGGAGTGGAAGCTGAGAGGGGACCTCAGTGCCCTCTATAACTGTCTGAGGGGAGGTTGTAGAGGGGTGGGTGGTGGCCTCTTTTTAGTAACTAATGACAAAACCAGGGGCAATGGTCTGCAGTTGTGGCAGAGGAGGTTTAGATTAGATTTTAGGAAGACATTCTTTACACAAGGAGTAGTGAGACACTGGAGTGGCCTTCCCAGGGAGGTGATTAAGTCACCATCCCTGGAGGTATTTAAGAAGCGTGTAGATGTGGTGCTTTGTGACCCTGTTAGAGTGGCAGGCATGGAAGGGGTTGGGTTGTCATTTTCAATCTCACNGTGGCCTCTTTTTAGTAACTAATGACAAAACCAGGGGCAGTGGTCTGCAGTTGTGGCAGAGGAGGTTTAGATTAGATTTTAGGAAGACATTCTTTACACAAGGAGTGGTGAGACACTGGAGTGGCCTTCCCAGGGAGGTGATTAAGTCACCATCCCTGGAGGTATTTAAGAAGCGTGTAGATGTGGTGCTTTGTGACCCTGTTAGAGTGGCAGGCATGGAAGGGGTTGCTTTGTCATTTTCAATCTCACAGGTATTTAGGTTTTTTGGTAGTGTGGGTATGGTTGGACTTGGTGATCTAGGAGGTCCTTTCCAACCAGAAATGATTCTGTGATTTCTCAAAAAGAAGCAGCGCTTCTCTAGAGATGTGACAAGTGCTGAATGTGATGCAGTAAATCCAAGTGGCTGTGGTAAGGATGTGTCTATTTGTGCCTTTGCAACCTGTGCTTAATGTGACTGCAAGAAAAAGGAAGATATTATCAGAAATGGATGATTATGCTGCAAAACTTGTGGGCTATGCTTCTAATTTTTCCCTGGCTTTCTATCAAATGTCCTCTTATTTAGTTGCAGTCTCATTGTCCTGCATTATGCTTTGGGAAGTAAAATGTTAGCTTTGCCTGTAATCATGGGTTAGTGTTGAAATACTTCAAATGTGTACCTTTCTTTCTGAAGCTCTGCTGCAACTTTGTCCCGCCACTGTCCTTCCCTGAATTTCTGAATGGGGAATAAAAAGGTTAAACAGAAATGACCTAAGTAGAGCAATGAGAACTCTTTTTAACATTTCATACCCGTGCTCTGCAAATACCAGGGTTTGGTTCCATTTGTGAGCATAAACAGTGTGTTTGTCCTACTTTGGATGTGTGTAGGATTGCTGGCAGTGGGGATAAAATGGACTAGAAGATGTTGAGGAAGGGGAATATCGTTGTACTGCTATAACACATTAAAAAGACACTACAAGGACAATATGTGTGTCATTTTAATAGTCATTTATATTCCACCAGGACCAGCCAGTGTCTTTCAGACACTTTGGGACAGGAAAAGTCTCATCTTTAATGGTCGAGAATAAGAGAAAATTGTGTAAGTTTTATCACAAGATTTCCCCACTGGTCACTGGTAACCCCTGACACTCCAGAGATGTGGGATAAAGTTTAAAGCCAAAGAGGTTTAACAGCATCAAGCTGGCTGCAGATTCTCTTGCTGCAGCCTATACTTCCTGCAGGAGTACAGACTGGTCCACTGCACATGATTGCTCTTAGCTTTGGAGCTTGTTTTCTGGTGGCTAAGTACAAAAAACCAAACAAACCTTTTTTTATTCTTGATCTTAATTGTTTTCTTTTTGCATTTTTTTTCCTTCCTCCCCACCCCCTCCCAAGCTGTTGGTCTGCTAAAGAAATGTGCTTAAATGAAGCAGTCTGTGCCAAGTGAAATCATTCAATTATTGGTGCTTTTCGGTCTTTCCTTTGAATAAACAGAGCCTTCCTGACGGCAGGGCAGTTCCTCAGGAATTCCTTTATGGTGAATTAGGCAGGGCAGTGATGAATAACTGGGGGCAAAGGACACTCTGAGCAGCGAACCAAATTGATTACCTGAGTCCCCAGCTAACTTCTTTAGGGCAATTTTGGATGAGCCTGGTATCCTTTAAGGCATCAGTGGAGCCTAATCTCACCCAGGGGCTGCTCCCGTTAATGTTTTCTGCAGGGTTATGTATTGTAGCTGCACAAAGCATTAGAGGGGTAAAGCTGTGTAATGAATTAAGAGTTTGTAAGAAAGACCAGGATCTGTCTTTGCACAACTGTGCTCATGGACCTGTGGTGCCGATGGGGTGGTGGTGAAAGGACATTACTGTAGCACACTGTGTAACGTGTCCCTGCCACCTGCCTGTTTGTCTTCTCCTCCCCTGCAGGCAGGTACTGCTGGGCTGCCAGCCCTGCTGCTGGTTTGCCATGGTGGCCTTCCCTCTTGGGGTGTCTGAGATGGCTCCAGCAGCTGTGGGTTTTGCCACAGAGCTGTTCTCTATCCAGGCATCTTGAGGCATCCAGGACTTCCTGTGCCCACCAGGGGAACCCAGTGATGCAACTTCATCGTCCTGCTAGGGTTTGGCGAGAGGTTAAAGCATCTGTCAAGAAGCATCGAAAGACCCTTTACCAATAGTTTGTCTATTGCAAGCCTGTGACCCACTATATCTTGTTAAAGGAGAGAACATAACGTTGTGGCATGGCCTATGGCAAAGTGCACGTGGTTTGGTAGCAGCCTAATGTGGTCTTTATCATTCCTTGTGGTGTTTTTTTTTTCTTCATCTAATTCTGGCTACTGAGGCTATCACTTGTCACCGGAGAGCATCTTCTTAGTCTGTAGGGATATGGAGCATGATACCCCTGTTGTAATCCATACAAAATTTGTGTGCAGTCTGATCACTGTTCTGAAAGACAAAGGTGAATCAAAGGTTGTTTATTACAGGCATTTTCGTGTTTCCACTGTCCTTTCATCTGTTCTGAATGTTATTCTCAAGATTCATTTAAAAGTGACCCATCGTTACACATCTGATTAGCTTAGAAGAGGTCCAGATTTAATATTGAGTGCTGCTTCCTGGTGAACAAGTCAGGGACGTGATTAAAGATAGTGAGGAAATGGGATGTAGGACTTGAGATGAGAGCAGGAGGGAGTGATGATTTCAGTTCTTCATGTTTGTACTGCCAGATCACTGTGCTATCAGAAGCTGCTTCAGCACCATCTGGAGTTCTCAGTCAGGCTGATGAAATACACTGCTTCTCAGGGAAATTAAACAGACTTAAGCTTTGAAATGGGTTTAGGACCATCCACACTGTTGCTTTCCGAAGACCATGAACTTGGATGAGTGAGCCTTGATTTCTGTGCTGCTACAGGAGAACGGCACTGGAAGCAGCAGCAGTCAGACTGGGGAGGCTTCCAGGCAGTGCTGTAGCAGGACTTGAGCACTTGTTCCTTACCCATTTTAGGGTGCCAATTGTTGAAGGCAACTTGAACTCACAGGTACCTCTGTAGTGCTGATAATCAGTGCTTACTGGGGAATCATTTTGATCTCTTTTGTTTTAAACTTTTTATTTTAAATGGAATGTTCTGGGGGAAGTAGAAGGAGCAGCAGATGAAAGATACATGTGACATCAGCTCCAGTTTCTGTGCTCCTAAACTCAATGGTGGCAGACTCTCCGTTTCTAGCTTCTTGTAAGCAATTGCTACTTCCCGTTGCAAGCCTCAAGATACCAGCTAATTCCTGAAGGACTAACTCCTTTTTCTTGGAAGAAGGAGGAAGGGAAAGCATTGCAGAAAGCTGTATTTCACTTTCTTGGATATACAGAGAGGAAGTTCTGACACTGGCCTCTCCCTGCTCCTCCTGGATTTAAATTTTCATGCTCTGTAAAAATATTTTCTGGGACAATATGTTTTCCTACAGTAAGCCTTTAACTAGTGGCACCTTCATCAGAATTAAGCAAGAGACTATCCTGCTATAGGAGGCATACACTTATCTTGAGATCTATGCTTCTTGTTTGTTCAAATTGAATAGAAACAGGAGATGATGTGTGGAAAGGTGGGAAAAGAGGAAAGGCTGAGTGGGAAACAAAAATCATAGATCCTCCAGATCCACTGCTTTTTCTTGTCATGACCTCACACAGAAAATCGGTCTAATGTAGATTCACAGGTTGCCTGGTCCAGAGGTCACACATGGAAGAGTTTGGCACATGCTAAATTTTGTCTTCGGTTTCTTTGCTTCTTAATGCTATTTGTGGGAGAAACTTAGAGCATGGGAAGCTTGACTGGGCTCTGGCCAAAGAACTGCAGCTGGTCTCCTAATTACAGAAAAAGAAAATGATATACAGGCCTATGGGGATCTGTCAGACGCAGATTTATTAATCAGGATGGAGAGGGACTTAAAGCTGTCACCTCCTCTCAGTATCCCCCTCCCCACACAGTGCACGTGCACTGAGTTTCATACTTTTTCAAACATGCAAAAGTCAGCATCTGGAGCATGCTTATCATCTCCCTTCTCCCATGTTCCTGCCCAGTTTGCAGCTCCTTCAAGTTCCAGGCTACCTAATGCAGGAAACAACACGCAAGATAATTCTATTCATACCAAAATAAGGGATTCTGCAGTTAACAACTGCTAAATGATAATCTGACCACCCTTGCCGTCTCCAGTGTGTCCTCAGACACTAGTAAGGAAAAACACATGTCTTGCCACTGATGAAAACAAGAGAAGGACCCTGAGGTATGTTGGCTGCTGCAGCACAGCCTAGTTAGAACAATTAAGAAGAACAAAGAAGTTGGTCAGAAGTTAAATGCGATGATATATACTAGCTTCTGCAAGGCTTGGGTCCCCCAGTTCTTGGGACATTGCCAGGAGAGGATGAGGACAGCTCATACTGGAAGTCTGTGTTCTTTGCTTGAAGGACTTGCATGTCACTTCCTTTTTTTCCTGGGTGGCATGGGGTGGGGTGTAATGTTACAAGGAAGCTGGCCCAAAATTTTCTTCTCATCCATTTGTGCAGTTCCAGGCTTTAGCTATTGTTTGTTAGACTCCTTGCTGCCTTTGTCCTCCTGTATAACCTCACCCTCTCATGATGACTGTGGGCAGAGAGGGCACAAGTCTTGTGCCATTTATCTAATGCTCCTACAGCTGTGGAGACATGGTTTGTACCAAGCTAATGTAAAAAAAAAGTCATAGCTGGGAGTGAAATCCTGGCTCTGCAGTAAGTGACCTCATGCTATTGTTGGTCTAGCTGGGATTTTACATTTAGGATTGTGAAAGAAAATGAATTATATGTTTTGAATTGAGTAGAGCATCAATGAAACCCGAAGCATGAGTTCAGGACATACAACCTACATGTTAAAAATTCATTTTGTGCTTAAAATGCTTTTCTGTTGCCTTTCACAAACAGAAACTGGAGTGTTCCAGTTGTGTGCTCTGGCTGTGGGATTCTGGAGTGTGTGTGCAACCCTAACACATGTTTTTCAGAGCCAGGGGAACTAGTGTATATTATGTCATTCTTCACTTCATGACACTGTTGATGCAAACCAGGACAGGAAGCTGGCTGGGATCATGATATATCACTTGTATTTCAAAGAAGAGTCTTCGCAATCTAAGTGGATAAATGATTCTCTTTTGTGAGAAGCTGTGCACATTTTCTCTAGTCTTACATACAATGGAACTCTTAAATTAAAAATAAAAAAAAAAGAGAGGAGTGGTGTTAAACATTGTTTTACAGCTACTGTTTCCTTTTTGACCTTGGTAGTTGCCTGTGATTATAGGAGACACTAATCAAGAAATCGCAAGCACCACATCTTCCTGGGATTGTCTGTCAGAGGGACGAAGAGCAAAAGAATAACTTTCTGTTGAAGTATATGTGAGTGTCCTTAAAAGACTTTTCTTGAGACATAATTGAGTAGGTTCAAGAGGCCAGACCAAGAAACAGATATCGGTCCTCAAGCTGTTTTTTTAAAAAATAAAAAGTCAGCAGCTGATTGTTTCCCATGTAAAACACTGGCATGCCTTTTGGTGCTGGTTCGCTATTCAAGTTGTTTGCATTAGGAAGCAGAGTGACCTAAGGAATTAAGCATTTCTTTGAGGAAGCATTGTTTCTTTACAGTGAAGATGTAAGTCCTCCCTTCAGCAAGCAGCTAGAATCCAGCAGCAGGAGGCAGGAGGGATTGATCTCCTGTTTCTTAACATCTCAGTCCTCTTTTCAACCATCACTGTACTGAAACAGAGCTGTCTTGATTTATTTCAGGGCCAGGACAGAAGTGTTTCTCTCAATGACCTTGGATTTCTTCAGCCTCTTCCATCTGCTAGTTTGATGTTTCAGGCTCTCTGTGCTTGTCTTCCCAGCAAATGCAGAGCCCAGCTGCTGACTGGCCTTGCTTACAGTGTGTGTCTGCAGTCCTTGCAGCTCAAAAACAGCTTTGCTTCAAAAGCTGTGAATAGATGAATGCCAGGTATTAGGTTCAGCAATGTTGGTTAATTTTTACTTGGAATCACAATAGACTCCGGTAGGATCACCATCATGTAAATGCTGGTGTCCATGCTTCACTGCAAATAAAATGGGTGCCCAGGTATCGAGATGGAGCCCTGTAATGGTTTTTCCTTTGCTGCTGAGGTGTCTCATCTGTAGCAGTGCAGTTAGCTGCATATCCAAAATGTTTGTTTTCATCAGGAAAGTGACTCATGCCCTGTTAAACTGCAAGTTGCCGTGCTGTGAATTCATCACTTCCCTAGCTCTGAGTGTGCTCTAAAGCCTGTACCCTGCCTTTTTGGGGTTGTGTGCAACCTTACCTTCTTTTTTCAAAACGGGGCTTATTCTGCTCTAGAAAATTTACAAGTCTTAGTCTTCAGATGGAGAGAAGATGCCTTGACGTTAAGTGTTACTGCATCTAGTTGCTCTCTGAGGAGAACAGCCTTGGACAAGGAGAGTTTTGAGGATGTTTCCTCATGCAGTGCTTGTGCAAAGGGGCCCCCAACCAAGTGCAGCTATTGTACAAGCATGGAGCAGTAAATGGCACTTTGTCTGATTCTTATTATGCAATTGCATTACCATCATGTGTGGCCTGGGAAGGGAAGTGGGAAGGGAGGGCAGAGTGAACCGACTCACCTCCCTGGTGGTAAACCAGAATTTTAAACATGAACTGATTTGGGGTGGGAGAAAACAAGACCAGAGTCCGGTATCCCTGACTCCAAGATTTTGATGTGTTCGAAACATGAGAGGGTTTGGAGTGACTTGTGCTAGGAGTCACCAGTGCTGCCGTTTAACACCTATGAACTTGTCAAATTTGTTTTGTGCTGGATACTGTGGGTGCTGGTTGTCATCCTGGGTTATTTACTGTGAAAACTTTGTTTTGCAGCTGAGAAGCTGTCATCACACTTAACTTTTTCATAGCAGTAGGTCACATTATACCATGTCTTCACATGGGGAAAAGGGTTCTAGGACAAGAATTAGCAGGGCTCATTCACAGGGCTTTAAACTAGATTTTGAGGGGGGTGGGGTTGTAGCTGGGTTTGTACCGGGGGAGCAGTCTTCTAGTATTTTAGCTCCCTGGGGTGAAATCAGCGTGCTCGGCTCTCTTTCTGCAATGACTGTACCCCAATGCATGCAGCATGGGGAACAAACAGGAGGAGTTAGAAATCTGTGTGCAGTCAAAGGGCTGTGATCTAGTGGCAGTTTGGCAGTTACGGAGACGTGGTAGGACAGCTCACATGGCTGGAATGTGCTCATGGACGTCCATGTCCTATTTGAGGAAAGACAGACCAACAAGAAGAGGTGGTAGAGTTGTTCTTCACATGAGAGAGCAACTTGAATGTATTGAGTTCTGTCCAGAACGGATGAGGAGTGAGTTCAGAGTTTATGGGTGTGAATTAAGGGGAAGGCTAGTGTGGATGATACCATTGGGGGTGTCTCTTACGGCCACCTCAGCAGGATGAGGAAGTTGATGGGGCCTTCTACGGGCAGCTGACAGCAGCCTCGCGGTTACAGGCCCTGGTGCTCATGGGGGATTTAAACTACCCTGATATTAGCTGGAAGGCCTCAGCAGCCATCCGCAGTCTAGGAGGTTCCTCTCGTGTATTGATCACAACTTCCTGATGCAAATGGTGTAGGTCAAGGAACACAGGAAGGGCTTCTTCAAATGTGTTGCAGGTAGAACTAAACCTAGAGGCAGTGTAAGCTCCCTGTTGAATGAGGCAGATACCCTGGTGACAGAGGATACAGAGAAGGCGGAGTTACTGGATGGCTTCTTTGCCTCTGTCTGTATTGCTGGAGACTGTCCTCTGGAGCCCGAGACCCCCAAGGCCCCTGAGGATGTCAGGACATAGGAGGAGTTTGCCTTGGTGGATGAGGATAGATTAGGGATCAGTTAAGCAATCTGGACATCTACAACTCCATGGGTCCTGCTGAGGGAGCTAGCAGATGCCATTGCTAGGCCACTCTCCATTGTCTTCAGTAAGTCAAGGGGAATAGGAGAGGTGCCTGAGGACTGGGTGAAAGCAAATGTCACTCTGGTCTTTAAAAAGGGCAAGGAGGAGGATCTGGGTAACTACAGACCAGTCATCCTCACTTCCATCCCTGGAAACGTGATGGAACAACTTGTCCTTGATGCTGTGTCTAGGCGAATCAAGGAAAAGGTCTTTAGGAGCAATCAACATGGCTTTACCAAGAAATAGTCATGTTTAACTTACCAGATAGCCTTTTGTGTATTAGAAGTGCTGTGGTTACAAGATGGAGAGAGGTTCTCTTCCCCCCCTTATTCTGCCCTGGTGAGACCACATCTGGATTATTGTGTCCAGTTCAAGAAGGACAAGGAACTGCTTGAGAGAGTCCAGCACAGAACCGCAAGTGTGATGAAGGGAATGGAGCATCTCCCTTATGAGGAAAGGCTGAGGTAGCTGGGAGAAGATAAGACTGAGGCATAGCCTCATTAAAGTTTATAAATACGTGAAGGGCAAGTGTCCAGCGGATGGTGCCAGGCTCTTCTCAATGGTATAAGGATAGGACAAGGGGCAATGGCTGCAAGCTGGAGCACAGGAGATGAGGTTTCACATAAACAGAAGGAAAAACTTTTTCACTGTGCAGGAGACAGAGCCCTGGAACACGCTGCCCAGAGAGGTGGTGGAGTCTCCTGCTCTGGAGATATTCAAAACCAGCCCGGTCAAGTTCTTGTGTTAGCTGGTCTAGGGGATCCTGCTCTGGCCAGGGGGGTTGAACTGGATGAGCTTTCAAAGTTCCTTCCACACTCTAACATTGTGCGGTTCTGTGAATCATTCTTATTTAATTGTTTGTGTGAGTGTGATGTGTAAATCTGTTGTGTCAAGTTCCATTTTTGTGGAATTTGAATTCTGTTTAGACTGTGTATTTATTTTTCTCAACCAGAACATTTTAAATGTGGTAGCTACAAGAGAAGAACAGACTAAATGTTTAAAAAAAAATTATTTAATTATTCAGTTAGTTAACTGACCTAGTTCAAAAGACCCATGGAAGTGTGGCTTTGCTACCCTTTTCCCCAGCCTCTTCCACAATGACTTGGCATGTTGCTACCAGTGGAGAGAGAAGCCAGAAAACAGAAGACCCGTAACCTGCCCCTGAAGTCTATCCTTAGGCACTGGGTATATCCTAACCTCTAGCTCCTTGTGATAAGAGCAAATAATGATAAGTGTGGAGACAACTAAAGGATACCTGAAGGCTTGTGATGCTGACTGAAAGGGAAGAAAAGGAGCAAGTATGACTGTTGTGAGTATTTGAGGATGGAATTGAGCAAAAGGGTTAGAAGTTGTCAGGTGGAAGGTATTTTTTATACGTTGAAAGGAGGCACTCTAAGATATGGCCTGAACACCAGTGTTGGTTGGGTTTGGGGGTTTTTTTGTTGTGGGTTTTTGGTTTGGTTGTTGGAATTGTTCTGGGTTTTTTTAACTTAGTCTTGGCAAAATCAGTCATCTTAAGTGCTTTAGTCTCTCCCTCTGCCACACTCTACAGATGTTCAGTGAAAAATTGAACCCTGAGCAGTCTGTGAACTTAGTCACAACTTGAACAACAATTCTCTGTACTGATTAATGACCTGTGTTGCTGTAGGTGGGGGTTTCCCCTTCTTTCTGCTGCTCATGTAACTAAAACTTCCAGAGATGTGGCTTTAGCAAAAAAAAACCAACCACCTTAACAGAATGCCCTAAAACCCAGGACCTCTCTCTCAAGACATGGCTTCAGATGAGAAATTGAAATGGAGAGCTTCCCTCTCAAAAGCTGAAGAAGGAAGAATATGTTCCATATGATAGACTTGTGGCTTTTAAGAACTACTTATCTTGAAGAGAAAAGCAGAGTAGATGCCACCCATTGCACCACTAGAGGAAAGAGAACCATGCTGGTTGCTTTAACTCTTGGTTAGGCAAATAGGATTAGCTACGGAGTGCTAAAATGATCAGATCTGAATTTTACTTTAATATAAGTAGGAGCCCAGACCATATGTCTTTGGGGAACCCCATCTGGTCTCAGGCATTTTTAGTGGGAAAATGAGACAGTTTTAACACTTGTGTCATCTGTTGTGTGTTTTTTGGGGACGAGGGGGGAGTTGCCACAGTTGCAATTTGTTCAGTTCATGAAGTTCCCACTGGATTAATATTCTGTAAATCAAATGTTTTTGTTTTGTTTTCCCACTTACCAGCCTCACGCTGTATTTTGTAAAAGGACAGAGACAGCCTGAGAACTGAACACTCTAGCACAACAACAGAAAAAAAGAAACCTTGAAGCTTATTGCTTCATGTAGCCTTGTCTTCAGAAAATCCTGTCTTTGCCATTTTTTTAAGAAGGAATTTTTCTTTTGTTTTTGTCTCTCTATTGCCTGACTGACTTACATATGTCATGAATATCTTCCACGTGCTCCTGAAAGTGCTCCTCAAATGCAGGCTTCTCTGTTCCCTTATGTTTCAGTCAGCTCACAGGTTCAGCATGGAGCTCATAATACAGAGGAAGTGAAGAAACAGATGAAACTTGTATGAGATAGATTAATTAAACACAGTGAAACTCCCTGGTTGTCCTTTTCTCTGACATTTCTTTCTTTGCTCCGGAATAATTGCAGTGATTTCACTGGAGTTACTCGTGATATAAAGAAGCCAGACAGACGCCATTCTGGTAGTCCTTCCTTTCATGTAGCCAAATTGCTTTAAATATACCATCAAAGTGTCTTATCTTTTCACTTTAAAGAAAAAAAAAACAACTTGATACACATGTAAAAAAAACCCTTCTATGTAGTTTAGAGTCAGGCAACTATGAGGTTTTACAAAACATGAAGTTTTGTTGTAAAAGTGTTTGATTTTTTGCTGGATTAGCTCCCAGTTCTGCTATCAACCTGGAGCCCCTGGGATACCCTTAATCTTTCACCTGCCACCTCGTTTGGATCCTAAATGGCTACATCACCTCATAGAGTAGACAGCAACAACAGAAAACAGAACAAATAATACTGAACAAGACTTGTTAATTATAATGGAAAGTGAAAGGAATTGGTGCCTCTAGTCCACAGGGAGGAGAGAGGAAAAAGCAGTACAATGGTTGAGCAGTACAAGCCAAGCTCAGGAAGAAGGTTGCTGTTTATGGGCTTCCTTGGATTACCTACAGAAAGCACGTTACAAGAAATGCAATAACACAGAAAGAAAGGAGAAATTGATAGTTCTAAATGTAAATCTGCGTATAGCAGAAGAGCCCCACAACACTCTTTCTCCAGGGAGATTGTATTTCCTTGTTAGTAAATGGTCCTTCTGGGGTTACCAGAAATTGTTTCCCAAATTAACATGTTACGGTTTTCTTAGTCTGTGCTGTACGCTTGCCAGAAATGCCATCCTCTAAGTCTGTGCTCTGAACCTGGGGCTTTATTTAACCCAGTGCTTTGAAAACTCTGTTCTCCCTGCTGATAATCCTTAAAAAAAGTTTGACTTCGACTGTTTCTCAGTCAGTAAGACTAACAGAAGGTGATACCAGTTCTCTGGTTACACTTTATTCTTGAGCAAAAAGTGATTTAAACAGGGGTTATCTCTCAAACTTGTGTCTTGTGCATTCATTTATGCTGGTGCAAAGCAGGAAGGAAATGCTGTGTACTCTGATGCGTCCGCTTCAGTGCCAATCCTGCACTTGCAGAATAAGAGTCATCTGTGGAGAGTTTGAAGGGCGATGCATGCTCTTGAGGGGAACAAAGCTTATTTTGTAATCCTGCCTTTAGGAAGTGCATGTACTTATTCAACACTTCTTGTGTTGAAGAGTAAAGGAGAGAAAGACATTTTGCCTGTTGCTGCCAGATAATGTGTTACATGCAAATAGAGCACCTACTGCCTGTCACCATCTATAGTGACCAGGTGTCCACCACAGAAACCTGCAGAAAATAGGCATGAAAAAGGACATCAAATAATGGTGAGCGAGTGAGCAACATTTCTCAGAATCACAAACATTTAGCTTGGAAAATACCTGTAAGATCATCAAGTCCAACCTTTGACCCTACTCTTTATCACCCCTAAAACGTATCTTTAAGCACCTCATCTGTATGACTCTTAAACATACCAAGGGACAGTGACTCAACTAGCTTTGGTTCATAATAATGCTGGCCTACTCTCCGTGCCAAGGCAGGGGGCTTTGGCCTTGCAGGGAGCTGCTCAGCTGTTGGCCAGAAAGCTCTGGACGAACTTCCAAGGGACTAGCCAGGATTTCCAGGCTTCTCAGCTCCTGATGCCAGATAGTGTGAAGATGAGTTTCTGTTCTGCTCTTGGATAAACATCCTAGAAAATCTGGCAGGTCTCGGTGTTGAGTCTTGACAGATGCCTGGTCCGTTCTCTTGCATGTTTCTGTCAGTACTTCTGTATCCAACCTTGGCTGCAGTAATGGTTTTCTCAAGCAATAGTAGCAAAAACCCCCAAGCCCAGAACACACCAAGGAAGCAGTTCCTCCTGCACTTTTGTCCTTAAACTCTGTTGAGGTCACACCTTTGAGTACTGTGCCCACTTTTGGGCTCCCTAGTACAAAGGGGGAGGACAGATGTATTGCAGAGAGTCCAATGAAGGGACTGAAGCATCTCTTTATGAGGAAGGGCTGAGAGCTGGGACTGTTGAAGAAGACTCAGGGTGATCTCATCCGTGTAGCACCTCTCCTGTGAGGACAGGCTGAGAGAGTTGGGGCTGTTCAGCCTGAAGAAGAGTAGACTCCAGGGAGATCTTGTAGCAGCCTTCCAGTACCTGAAGGGGCTACAGGAAAGCTGGG